>CATIWR010291370.1:0-14127 GCA_949677035.1 Omphalea diandra
GTTTATAATGAAATCTTGAAAATGCTCTTGAGTTTATTACATCAATAACTGTTTTCATTCCTTCAACACACCTCATCAAGTCCTCTGGTTCTTTGAAGTAGTTGAATTTTACTAATGGGTTATCGTTTGGATTTGTTGTCAGGAGCTTGAGCTCGCCTGTAGAGCGAGGGCCCATGATTTTTTCTAATATAACTCCACCCTTTAGTGTTGCATTCACTAGGGAAGTCACTGTCTCAACTGCCCTAGCCATGGCTTCTGGCGTCAATATGGTCTCTTGGCCTGTCTAAATGTGTCAAAAAGTCAAGTCAGGTGCTAGTTTCATAGCATTGTGTTCATTAGTAAAGCTTCAACGATAAGGTTAAAAAACTTACAATATAATCAGTAACGAAGCCAAGGGTTACTAGAGTAGGGTCATGCCCCATTTTTTTCATGAATTTACTCTTTATTACATCATCTAGTCTAGTTGGGTCCGTGAAATACTAGGTTTAGTTAATCTTGCCATACTACTAAGAAGTGTGGAGAGGTGGGGTATCAAATTCAATTTTTTTCAATGGATGTTTCACGAGACTATCTTTCATTATGTAGCATATGATAAATTGAATTTTCGTGAACCAGAAAAAATATAATGCTTGAAATACTTATCGATTTTATATTTTAAATTTGAAATTATTCAAGTTAAGACATTTAATGAAAAAAAAATTACAACTCCCTACTTATCTATTTTAATATTTTATATTGAAATTTATAAGATGAGAAGAATAGTACCTATTATTGAAATAATTTTATTGATATTTCGAAATTTAGCATCTATAATTGAAATGATCCTACTGATATTTCAACTACTAGTAGAGAGTAGCTATGAATTTGCTTTCTATCATTTAAATGTATCACATGTAACTTCCTTTTTCTATTAATTTAGCTTGAATTATAGTTTGAATTTGTAACCTTCAATTTTGAAGTAATTCTAATACTAGTAAACTAAAAATTTATTGATTCATATGTTATTTTATTTTTAATATATATGAGAAACAAATATTGAATAGAATGATTTGAACTCGTACAAGTTGTGATATATGCTTTTTTTTTAATGTTTAGTTCCTAAATGTATATTAAATATTAATTTATATGGGCTTTTTAAACAAATTCTCTTGTGGAGAGTGTTTGAGTAAATGTTGCATTTAATGGGGATGAGTAATTACCTGATTTACGAACTGCTCATAGTCCTTGATAAATCTTTGAGCCCAAGAGTGATGGAAGGTTAAACCACTGGCAGTCCCAATATAGCTTCCAAATCGAGTGATGCCCACAACTTGAACGAGGGAGACCTCAACTGGAACAAAGAAGGAACAAACCGAAGATTCATCGGGTTGTCGGCCATGCCTTGGCCCACCATGGGCTGATCGAACACTACTGGAATCCCATGGGCCCAAAGATGGTGGGCAGGTCCAATTCCTCTTACCATTAGCAATTGTGGGCTTCCTATTGCACCAGCTGACAATATCACCTCTCTTAGAATTCCTAGTCAATCCCATTCCTGACGCATCTTCAAATATCACCCCATTAGCTCTCGGTCTTGCCCATGGTATCCCTGTATTTACAATGTTCTGGTGTGGTGAAAAGGAGTTATTTGAATATGATAACAACTCATAATAAGTAATATGAAGTTATTTATAGAGAAGGAAAAACACTTGCCTACGCCTATGCAAATTCGTGGCCCAATTGATGGGTTCATCAATTATACGGTCCCATCAGTTTGTGTATGTGTTTTTGAAAATTGGATTGGGTTAGCCGATTGAATTGTAAAATTGAAAATAGAACAATTATTATTTATAAATTTTTTTTATTTCAATTTGATCTTCCTCTACAAATCAAATCAATTAATTCCAATTGGTTGAGTATGTTTATCTAGAAACCAAAAAAAACAAATGTCAAAAGGGCATGAAATAGAAACACCAGTTAAGTATGCTCAGTACACTCCACACCCTTTATGGTCCATTTTATTTTGATTTGTTCAATAATACACACTCTTTTAGATTTAAAGATCAGTTCTTTTTTTTTTTTTTTAAACTAGATAAATCCCATTCCAATAAGATGCTGATGCTGAAAATAGGTTGTTAGACAAAGATTATTGTCATGAGCATAAGCTGTACCTCTTCTTCCTGTGAACAAAATTTTGTACACAGTAGCATGCAAATAAACAACAATATTTCTTGGGTCAGCATACTCCAACAGATCAGCCGCAGTGTGCCGATGACCATCCTTATCAAATATTGATCCTCCTATCTTAGTACCATACACATGATCGTACGTAAATCCATTGTAAGGATACACTCCTGCTTCTATCAACCCATCCCTTACTGCTGTTTGCCACTGCAACATTGATGGCTCAAATGCAACTTTCTTCTCTATCCATTTATACGACGCATTAGCCAATTTTTTACTCCATCCGGCATCCTTCACGAAGTCAGCACCCGCATGTGTGTAAAACCCCGCGTTCAGGGAGCTTCCCCCACCAAGAACACATGCGCGCGTGTTGTACAGTCCGTCCTCGGAATGAATAGTTGGGAAGGGGAATATGGAGATGTGTCAGAAAAAGATGCAACGAAGCTATCTATGTTGGTTATATTAGGATTGCCATAAGGAGAGCCTCCTCTTTCGAGGACTAGAACGGTTGCGTTCTTCGATAGAGTTGCAGCTAATGGACAGCCTGCGGTTCCTCCACCAATGATAATGTAGTCATAATATAAGATTAATGGTGCTGAGGTTGCTTCGTGTACAAATGTGAAATGTGTTAAATCTAGCGAAGGAAGAAAATTTTCATCGTGTTCAACTTAATCCTAATTGATGTACAAGATCAAAATAGACGAGTTCGAACAATGTAATTTGATTTCATCTCAGTACGTAATACAAAAGGAAAAATATTAAATTTCACAAATTCCTGCATCCATAAATTCGTACACTATTCTACCAAATACCTTTAATTTGTATACTCATGCCCAGTTGATTATAAATAGTCATAATACTTTGAAGGGCAAGTCCATACCTTTATCTGGGTTACTGAAACCTTGAAACAAGAAATCCCAGCAAGAAGAATCCCTATGAATTTACACGACCAATAACCCATAACTTGAAGACCTTATACAATTTGTGTATCTATTGCAAACAGACCAAAGACTATTGTCTTAAATATAGCCGAATAAAGAGCCTTGTGGCTTTGTTTCTTTGGGTGCAAAGATGTCCACTTGGCCACATGACAAAGACACGCAAAAAAACTTACATAGTTGAACAACATTGATTTGCATATAAAGATCCATTGTCACTTGAACTTCGTTAAAACGCATCATGTGAGTAAGATTAAACATAAAATCTAACCATCTAGTGTTTAGAAGTCAAATCAATAAATTAATCAGAGCCCATGATTATATTTTTCAAAGAAAAAGCTATAAAAGCTATTTCACAGATATCATTAATATGATATGGTGTGGTTGTTAATCAATGTTTTGAAAATTAGATCCAATCATTCAGTCAGATTAATTAAATCAGAAATCGAATCAATGGTCAGTTTTATTTGGTTCAAAACGATTTTTAATATTATTTTTTTATTTTCAATTATTAAAGCTATTCTAATGATATTTTTTTAAAATTTTATTTATTAACTAAACTTATCAGATTGGCCAAAAAAAGAATCAATCAGCTAATCGTTTTATTGATCGATCCAATTTTAAATATATTGATCGTAATTTCGCAATCTGTATCTCTAATGACTTGTATCTTTTGAGAAATAACTGCTCAACCTAGCAACTTACTCAAGTTTGCATTTTTTTTCGAAAGTTTTAAGTGTAGTATTATTGAAAATGGTGGAAGTGAATTCATTATAAATAAATTTGGTCAATGATCTTAGAAATGTAGTAGTACTAATGCATAACCTGTTGATTAAGTATACCTTCTTAATTATACTACAGCTTATTGGTTGAAAATTGAAGAGTTTAACTATATATTGTCATACGCCCAGTTTTTAGATTTTTCGAGTGGGAGTGAACTCATAAAGGCGGAAGCTGAACCTATCCCATCGGCTTCGATCTGACCCAAACAGAGAATTGGAAAAGCCTGAAAGATGATTCTTCTTTTTTTGATCTGCCCTGGCCCAAACAGTATAGATAGTACCTAATTCGGCCAAACTTAGGACCCATGGATTTCCATCCCGAACCTGCCCTACTCATGGGTCGAATGTTAAATTTGACGAGAGCCCAGTCTTGTATCCATCTTTTTTTAAGAAGTAAAATGATTTCATTAATTAAACATATAATAAAATTTTATATTTTAAAAAATAAGTAATAAAAATCTAGTCTTAAAACATTAAATTAGATTGATGAAACTTTAGATTTAATTAATTAGCGATATGCACACTTTACTCAGTGTTAATTTTTAACTACTATATTTACATATTATCTTTTTTTAAATACGTAATTCTTAGATGTAGATAGACAACAAAAATCTCATCTTCAAATGCTAAATCAAATTGATAGAGTTAATAGGCAATATACGCACTTTACGCTATATCAATTTTTAATCACTATTAGACACATTATTTTTCTTTGAATTCAATTTGATAATTTTTGAATGAAAATATACTGAAAATGTTAAAGTCTACACTTTTTAAACTATTTTTCAATTATAAATCTAAAGCACTGCAAAATTACAATAAAAATTTTAAAAAATAAAAATACAAACACAGTATTAATAAAGTCTATTATAAAAGAGAATAAAAAATTTAAAATCTGCCAACAATAATAGATCTTAAAACAAAAAAAAAACTAAAAATATCATAAAAAAGATTATAATATAACTCTATATTCAATAAATTTAAAACAAAAAAAATTATTAAATTTAAAAATATAATTTTATTAAAAATTTTAAAAATAATTAAAAGAAAAGACTAAATTGGGGGTGTTCTTGACCATAAAAGGTCAATGACAATCCTGACTACTATTTCGTATATCTGTTCAATTGATATGTTGACAAATAATATTAACTCATTTCTTAAGTTTGAATTATTCCTAAAAAAAAATTTGAATGTAAAAACCTCGTGCCTCTTTTACATTTCGCACATTGTTTTGGTTGGATAAAATTTTTTATTTGATAATATTATAAATATTTAAAATAATTAATATAAAAATATTCAAAAATTAATTTCCAATTTATTGTTTAATAGTTGTAAATATTTTATATAATTATATACTAGGCGAATAATAATGTTTGAAAATCATAATTTATTCTATTTGTTCATAATTAAAATGTTTCAAAATTTAAATTAAATTTTCAATTATAAAGTTCACATAATAAAATGTATTCAAGCTCTTTTTATAATACTAATTAAAAAATATTTTATTATAATTTTATAGTATGAAAATATTATGTATACTGTTTAGAAGCCATTAATATCAATAAGATCATATTATACAACTTATTGCTTGCACGTTAAAATGCATCCGATAAAATTTTAATGTATACAAAAAAAATGTTAAAGAAAATTTATAATATTCTAAACAAATTATTTAATTAAAGTGTATCTACGTTCAATGACACCACTTAATCACAATATCAATAATAAAAGAAGATTAAAGTTTATAAAATGATAGATTAATAATATTTCAATGCAATGTGTTGCCAAAATAACACTAAATTGATAAAAATTCAAAATTAATAACTTGATTTTCTTGAAATATTATTGAAATATTATTACAATAGAACATAGTTTGGATAATCTAATAAAAGTTCCAATACAAACTTATTTATAATTTAAAAATATTCTTATTATTTTTGGAACTTTAAAAGGAAAAAATAGAAAAAAAGAGAAATGATAAATGGAAAAAAAAAAAAAAAAAGGTAACTTAAAATCAAAGTCCACCCTTGGAGCTGAAAAACTCGTCAGAGCACTGTTTATTCCATACTTTGATTTTAATATATGTTGTATATTAAGCTTTGATTTTAGTACATATTAATTAATTAACATAAATAGTTTTAATAATTATTATACTAGACAAAGAATAATATCTGAAAATCATAATATGTTTTATTTGTTCATAATTAGCATGTTTATACAATTTAAATTCAATTTTTGAATTAGCTTTGCAAATATAAAGTTAATATTATAAAATGTCTCCAAACTATTTTTATAGTAGAAATTCACAATATTGTTCTTATAAAGTAATCTAATGCTATTTATTAATAATTAAAATTTTTTATAATAATTTATGCAGTGTGAAAATATTATGTATACTGTTTGTTTAGAAGCCATTAATATAAAACATATGAAATTATATTATTTGTTGCTCACATGTTAAAATGCATGGAATATAATTTAAGTTGACATTCAAAATTTAGTTTCATAGTCAAATTTAAAGAAAAATAAAATTTTTAAAAGAATGAATTAATTAAGGCATGCCTATCTGTAGCTATATTGAAAATGTCTTCTTTAGTTAATTAATTAATAAATAATATCACTTAATTGCAATATCAATAAAAAAAAGATTATGAAGACTAATTAAATATATACATATATTGATTTTATGATCACACATGTTGCAAATTTACTCTCTTTTGTTTGTTTGTAGTAAAATTTGAGGTGTTTACATAATTTATTTATTTCGTTGGCATTATCATTGATTTAATATTTCTTAGTTGTTTTGTTACGAATTTTTGTAGTTGGTTTCTTTTTTTTTCTTTTTTTGGAAGGATCTTATAGTTGATTAAGATTGAATTACTAGTAAAATAAAATACGAAAGTAGAACATTAATATAAAGTTATTATTAAGTGATGTATTAGAATAACTTGTGAAGGTAGGATTGTTGACCAATTTAAATTAAATAATAATAGCAGGTAAGTTACAGGTGACTCTACTCCACATTGATATAGGACACTTGTAAGGCAACACCTTTAGATCATTTTCAATATTCTGAGATTTTTTAGAGACTTATCATTCATGTACTCATCAATGAAAGTCTATGTGATAATTTTTTAAAAAAATTACAATAAATAAAATTTTTAAATTTTTTTCCCTAATGTTAAATTTTTTTCAAAAAAATCCTGATAAAAGTTCATGTTTGGTATCGTACATATGAAATTCTCCAGTATCTGTTTTTTTTTTTTTTTTTATGGGAAAGATTAAATTTCTCCAATATCCTATTATACGGGTCAACAACTAATTACTTTTACAATATAATATTATTTCTTTAGCCTTCAAGAATTACTAATACAATATATTATTATTATTATTTCTTGAGTTTTCAAGGATTAGGGGCTGACGAAGGCATTTCCCTCATCATTACGTAGAGGAAAAATGCCGGTGACAGGTATCGAATAGAATACCAACTCCAGAACTCCAATTCCTAAAGTCTCCGGTGTGTGGACTGAGGCAATTTCAAGTGAAAAAAATAGGTTTAATTAATAAGAATGATACAAATGATAAATAGCATGTTGATTATTGGTAGAGAAGAATGTAAGATTATGGTATTACCCTTCAGAGTCCAACCATAATTATCCATGCATCTTACTCATTGTGGGTTGTGGGGGTGCAAAACGGCAAATGCAATGAATTTGTCATACTGATAGGCTCTGTTAACCTAATGTGGAAGGCCCAAAATGGCTGGCGGTCTTTTCTAGATGAGACGGTGAACTGTTTACCTAATTTGATAAAGAAAAAAGATCCCCCGTCCCACCACCACCTCCCCTGAATGACAACTAACCAACGATAATAGTACAACAAATTCAAAATGCATGGGTTGGCCGGTTTGGAATTTGGAGTTCAATATTTGTGAACCATCTCCAACCCAATCCAATAATTTCTTGATTAACCATCAAATACTGATTTTTTTTCTTATATTATCATACTGATACTACAAATTTGCTCGTTTTGTGTGGCAAATAGATGCCATAAACTAAAAGGATGTTTAAGCATTGACCAATGCATCACCTGCTCTGAGTGTAGCCAGTTAATTACTGTGTCATCTCATGGTATCAAACCAATTTAAAGGACGCAACACGTCAAACAATTTAATTGCGTTAATTAGCAGTTTGACAAAGTTTGTTAGAAAAGGAACAAATGGGGTTACCGTCAACCCACTGTTTGAACAAAGAAAATTTTGCTGCTAAAATTTCATTGAAATGCCATTTAAAAAGGTTTAATTACAAAGACATAAAAGTCCAGACCATACAATAAATTCTTGTTTTCATCAATTCATTAATTTTCGTCAATGGATTCAATTAATTTAATTAGTTTAATTTAATATATCATTTAATTTTAAAAATATATCTAAAAATATTTAAAAAATTTTAAAATCAAAGAAAATATAATATAATTTTTAAAATTATTTTAATATTTTAAACAAAATAGTATATTTTTTAAAAATTTTAAAATTTCACAAAATAATATAATTTTATGTTAAATTAATTTTTTATTTAATTTATTTTTTAATTTTCATCAATTTTTATTTTTTAATTAATTAAGTAATTTTTAATTAAATTAAATTATTAATTAAAATTTCCAATTTTATGATCAATTCCGTGAGTTATGAAAACATTGACTGGAACACTTGAAAATACAGACACTCCAGTGGGCCAAGTTTTATTCTGTCCTATCCAACTGGCAACTGCCTGCCATGCTTGCTATTTTGTTTTTTTGTGATTAGTATTATCTAAAACATTTTTGCTTATTATCTTTTGGTTTTTTTTTTTTTTTTCCCCTTCCTAAAGATTACAACCGGAAAGATCCTCATATTCACAAGAAATACCACATAAAAAAAGAACCCAGAAATAGATTTCGCTTAATTCCAAAAATAGTTTGAACCAAATTCCGATAAGTGAATTAATTAACCTTATCATTTTTACCAAAGAACAAGGCAAGCTTTATAGATAACTATAGGGAAGAATTCTAGCATCTTATAGCCTTAGGACCTTTTTTCTTTGTTGATAACAACAACCCACAATAATTTAAAAGAAAAATCAACCATGTCTGTAGAGTGCATGAACACCGCATACTTCAATCTTTTGACACATATAAAGGAGAAATACCCCCCAAAAAGAAAAAGGCAGGTGAAGAAGAAGAAACTGGAAAATATCTCTAGTTCCCAAAATTCTCTAGCGGATATACATGTAATATTTATGCTCTACGTATCCATTAACACCAAAACTGGTACAGAAACAAAAGACCTTAATTATTTAATTTCTCTGAAAGCATAGTACACAAGGACCTATTAATTAAGTATCCCAAAACAAACTGAAAACGCCATATCCAAGCCATTCGTTTCTCTTAATTACAAAAGATTAAGAGAGAGGAAAAAACATGTGTATATCTCCAACTATAACCAAAAGGAGAGAAAAGTTCTTGCTCATAACTTTGGTATATCTAATAGTATATATATACATGACGCAAAAGTTTGTATTATTAAAGTGGTGACTCTTCTTTTTTGTTAATAATTAACTACCTCATCATCGACTTCCTGGGCTTCGAAGGAGTGATCTTGATGACAAGACCAGGAAAGACATCATCCGGGTCATGGATATGAGGGTTCCGCTCCACGATAAACGGGTCGCCGCACTTGTCACTGATTGTGTGGAGAGTCTCTCCTTCTCCAACAACGTATATTTCATCGCAAGGTCGGTCAAGAAGCTGGTTCCCTTTAACAGGCTCCACCGTGACCGTGGCCGTGGAGGAAGAACTCTCCCTTATGGACGCCAATAATATGAGTCCTAATAAGAATATGGCACAGTACCAAGAAGCTGCATCCGCTATGGCTATTGGAACCCTCAGACCCCTTTTCATCTTCGCTGGTGTGGAAGCCATATGTTCGTATATTAGATAGAAAAGAAAGATGGGATATGTTGGAACAGAAGAAATATGGAGTCTTTTAAATGAAAATCTGTTGGGCTGCACATGTATGTGTACATATGATCTATTTTGTAAGTCTATGGTATATATAGAGGAGAGAAAGAAAAAAATAAAAGACGTAAAGGGAAGTAGGTCTTTGGACGTTTGGGTTGGGGGGAAGTTGGGTTCAACGACACGGCGCTGTGCAATTTGGCTCTGATGGTTGATCTGAATCAGTCATCTTCCAAGTCATCAAAATTAGTGAAAAGGACTTGATTGTATATTATGTGTTGTGGTCTATGTAAAATTTCGACCATCTTTGGATTTTCTTTTTTTAATTTAAAGGAAAATATTAGGTTTTAGATTATGGGTTTGGAAGAGAGAAATTGAAGATTAATTGTCATTTTGTGGAGTGGAAGTTCACGACATGAAAGTGGGGATTGAGGATTGTGTCCACATAGATTCGTCCACCAAGCAAAGTACCTTAATGTTGTGGGCATATCAATGTGCGTCTGAATAAATCTCTACTACGAAATACTGTTATTATTTGGCTGTTTTGGTAACCAACTTCGAGGACTAGTAGCATGTGTAATTGCTCTACATACTAATTAACAATGGATAAAATAATATTGTACTTGGAAGATATAGGAGAGAGTTCAACAGTTACTATTTCTTGAGACAAAAAAACATGACCGATACATCACAATCTTCATTAATAAAGTTGTATAGCTTATGGGATGTAATTAAGTTTCACGAAAATTAGTATTCTTGATATAATATTTATTCTATAATAATAATTTCTTGGGAAATCATGGGATCAAAAGTCCATGATTGTTTTGATGTTTTTGACACGGTCTTTACAAGCTAGGTCACGAAGATGGGTAGGTTATCGTACAAAATGTCTACTTTCAGAAGGTATATTTTTCAAGCTCTATTCAATTCAATTTTTTTTTGAGACTTGAGCTATAATATTTGTTTGAAATTACAATCAAAATATACGAATATACATATTACTGAAAGGGATTCCTCCCTTTTCCTTTTTCCTTTTTAGAATTTTCTCTCTTTTCTCGTTATGCTATAATGCTTTGTAAATTACTTTCAAAACACTTTAATTATAGCATCTTTATATTTACTTATATAATACCATAACTAATATATATGTAATATAAAAAAATTTATACATTTTTATTTCAATATATATAATTTTACATAGTATATAATAAAATGAATAATTTATGTATAATATAAAATTTTTTTTATATTATTCATTTCAATGTATAATTATAATATAAAAAATTATATATAAATATTATAGTAAGTTGAAAAACTGCAAAAATTGCTATAATTATGTATAATTGTACATACTATAAACACATGTATCCTTTAAGTTTATATATATATATATATATATTATGTAGGTTGATGTCTTAAAAAATTAAGGGGGTGACATCTTTTATTATCACTGCTTTTGAATTATTATTTGAGTGATTATCAAACGTGTTTGTGAAATTGAGAGGATGCCCTCAAACGATGTAAGGACAGCTTCAATAATATATAATTTTTCTTTTCTTCTAAAAAAAAAATGATTTGTTTAATTACATCTGTGCAAAAGTTAATTCTATAAAATACATTTACTCCAACTGAACAAGCTTATGTCAAAATAAGATATCTTTTCCACCCAATTATATATATATATATATAAAATAAATCAAGGGGAATTCTATAACCCCTCCATTATGATGCCCTATGTTTTTTTGAAAGCATAATGCCGTAATTTTTAATGCATACAAATTTATATTATTATGTAAATGTTCATTAAAATGAATAATTATTTTTATTAGATTGTATAAATTTATATTATAAATTTACATACTTTTTCGTTAAAATAATTAAAAAAGAATACAAATAAATTATATAAATAAAGCATATAACTGAATACATAATGTAATTTTGTATATGAATGAGTTTTTTTCTTCTGAAATTAATATTTGATAACATGTCATTGTATAATTTTCACTACAAAAATTATAAAGAGATGAAAAAATTACACAAAAGGATGAAAAATGTTACCTTTGGAGGCATTGGAATTCCAGCAGCATTGCAGAAAGCACCATTATACTTAGATACATATTATTGTAGAAAATTAGAAAATATGTAATATACATGGCATAAGAATAATAATCAACAACATTATAATGTCATTGAGAAAGGGCATTTAGGTAAAACACATAATAGGAGGTTTGGAAGGCGGCTCCAAATATGGATAAGGAAGAAATGGGGAGGTGAGGATTGTATGGGAGAAGTGGCATATTGCGTGAAGAAATTCCGCCTTCCCAACTCACTGCCAGGAGGCTGTAATCATCAAAACAATTCAACTAACTCCCTGTATAGTTTCATCAACAACTATTCTTTTCTTATTTCTTTGTATCTATCATCTTTTTAAGTAACCAGTTAGTGCCTTTTTGGTTTAACAGTGGCATTCCAAATCTAATTGTGAGTAATTGGAGCAATTAATAAATATAAAATATTTTAAAATTTTTATAACTAAAAATATATTTAAATTAAAAAATAATTATTTTATAATAATATATTTATTTATTTATAGTTAATAATTTCATTATAATCAAACTATGTTTAATAAATAATTATATAAATTTTTTGCTTTTATTATTAATAATATTTATACATCTTTATAATAAAATTAATTATCATATAAAATTTTATAATATATTTTTAACTGATACATGCTATTTTAATTTCTAATTATATATAATTATTATATTTTATAGTTTAATTAATTTATATGAAATATAAATTAATATAGTGATAAATAATAACAAATATAAAATTAATATCAACAAAAAATTCTCAATTTCAACTTTTATATTTTAAATATGAAAAATATTTATATTTTTTAAAATGGTGAATACTCATATTTAAATTAGAACACTAAATATTATTTTTTTATTGAATACTAGTGAAAATTAATATTGAAAACTTTTATATTTTAATTGAAATATTGAATACTGACATTTTAGAGCATCTCTAATGGTGCTCTTTAAAATAAAGAGCATATTTTGAGTAATAATTAAAATTTTTAAAATACAAATATTAAATAAATTTATTTAAGTCCAATGGATTCTTTATATTTCACTTTTCATTTTGTTTTATCTAGTAAAAATATTTAATGTTAAATTGTGGGAAGAAAGAGAAAACATTTTTCTAAAAAGAAAGCCAATAGAACACAAGATATCAATTATTAATATGCATGAAAATTGGATTGCATTAATTACATTTTAGATAGAGAGTGAATTTTGGCTCTTTATATGTAAAAAGTCAAACTCACTCTCTAGTCTATAATTTAAAGATAGAGAGTGAGTTTGAGTCTTATTTTCTTTAACCACTCTTTATAATGAATAAAGAGTTTATATTGAATAAAGAGTGGATTGGAGATACTCTTAGAACACCAAATATTATTATTTATCTAATACTAGTGAATTAACATTGAATGTTAGTGAATAAATACTAAATCAAATAGACACTTAATTTTTGAGTAAAAATAACATTTTTCCCAAAAGTACTATTTTTCTTATGAAGCTCACACACACATACATATATATATATATTAAAAAAATCCTCAGCTCAATGCATCCACAAAAATTCAAAGTTTATCATTTATGGATAAGACCAAAAAAATGTCAATATGTAACTAATTAATGAGTCTTTTAGTTAATAATGCTAAAATTATTTATATAACCTTTCATTTTCACAATATTTATCTTTTTAGAGCTGTGCACTTAGATTAAGAAAATAATTAATTAAAAATAATTTTAATTGATATTGACTAATATACAATTAATTATTTTCAACTAAAACTTTGCATTAACACTACTAAGAAAATATTTAACTAGAAAAAAGAGAGGAAGTGATGATAAAGGTAAATTTAGAAAATAATCTATTAATATTATATTGATAATATAAAATGACAATTATATTGAAATAATTTTTTTTTAAAACTACAAATATTGTGAAATCGAAAAAGTATATGATTGGTTGAAAAGTGAGCTCGAGCTTCAATTGAAGCTGAATATATATATATATATAGAGAGAGAGAGAGAGAGACACACACACACTTGAAGCATTGTTAAGGTTAGTGAAAATTTGTTAATTCAATTGTCATAGCCACTGGTTGAATGTTTATAGCTAAACCCAAAAAAGTCGTGAGGTGGAGTCAGTGAACCAAAAGTGGGTTCTGAGATTTG
>CATIWR010291374.1:0-35817 GCA_949677035.1 Omphalea diandra
AAATATACAAAACACACCTTTTTGTCTCCTTGTGACTCTATATCTATATATATATATATATATATATATAGATATATATATATATATATATATATATATATATATATATATTGTCAAATTCACTTTTTGTATTTGAAATAGGTAAATGAGTCATAAATTCGTATCGTAAAATCGATTTTATGACATAATAAAATACCTTTAAAACCCAATTATACATATACAAGTCTATAAATAAGTCCATATACAAATCAAATTCTATATATATAAAAATATAAATAAGATATTTTACAAACCTAATATACATAAAACTATATTAAAAATATCATAAAAGAGTCTATTCATATAAGAGATACTAGTTCATATCTAATATTAGAATATTAGAATACATCAAAGTAATTAGTTCAAGTTCATTACATAGTTAAGTTAACAACACAAAACACATAAATATAAATACTACACGAAATGTGTCGAATAATGGCTCATAATCAAAGAGTTTATATTTAATTCTAGCAAAGAGTCTGAAAATCGGAAAATCATAAAAACAATTTCATTGAGTTTAAAGAGTTCAAACGTGATTTTACTTTGATGAGAGATTTTGACTCATAAAATCATATGATGCAAAACATGACTCATAAACATTATTTTTTATTCATATGTCATGGATAACAGTTCATATTGGTACAAATCGATTCATATCGATTCGATTATTTGGATCAGAAAAAGATTAATAACCAATACTGTCCTGAATTATGATTTAAGTTCATATTGGTTTAGTTATTTTTTAGATATATTTTAGTGTGATTAATCGATTCGATTGGGTATATTCAAAATCCATGTTCATCAAGGAAATATATTAAATACAATTTGAAAATTTATGATGAAAAATCATATTGCACATGATTAGTTGTCTTATTTAATTTATTGTATTTCTTCATAAAAATTAAATAAATTATTTAAAATATAAATATAATAAACTAGTTCAATATATATTTGACATTATTATAATGTTAAATCTATCATTTTAATTATTTAAAAGTGAATCATTCATTTTTTTTTATCAAATTTAATTAAAATACTTTATGATAATATGAAACATTTAGAAAATCAATAAGAATAAAAATTTAATCATCTTTATAAAATTGAACAAAGATAATAAAAAACTACAAAAATATAAATATATACTTATAAATGAATATAATATAACTTTATACAATAAAAGCAATCACAATGTATTGAAAGTTATTTAAAACAATTGCATATAATTTGGCGTGAACGAAAATATTGCTATATATTTATTTCTTTTATATGTTGATAGTATATATTTATTTGATTATTGATGGCAAATTGAAGCACATGTGTGGTTATTTTATTAAAATAAATAAGAAAACATGACTTATTTAAAAGTAGTGTTGACTTCGTGGTTGCTTTTCCCATGTATATGCAAACTTTCCTATTCAAAAATAAATAAATTTATTAATTAACATTTATTTTAAATTTCTTTACGTCCATTTGTTTTGTTTCTTTATTTATTTTTATTGTAATCAATTTAAGATTTGGCTAATGTATAGAATGCTTAAAGTAACCTTTAAGAGTACTTTGGTCGATTAAAAAATTTTACTACCATCACGCGCACATGTATATATATAGTTTGCTGTGGTATTCTTTAAAAAAAATTGCCACGTAGCATGTTTTTTTAAAATATGAAAGGAATAATAGATATCAAGTAATAAGTTAATATGTAAATAACACTTATAGATTTATTCGTTAAGAAATTTTTAGAAATTATTGGCTATTATAAAAACATAATTATAATCTAGACTAATTCTTTAATTTAATAAATTAATTATGTAACAAATTTCTATTGAATATTCCATATAAAATTAAGACACATGCATTATTTTTTTTATTAAGAAATTTATAAAAATGATTTACTTTTGTGATATACAAAGTATGTTGAGTTATATACCTAGCTCTTAAGGGTTTTTTTTTTTTTTTTTCATTCTCTATCAGTCTATGTTCTTAAAGTCAAAGTAGCATATTGTTGCCCCTTGTTTTTTATATTTTTTTTCTTTTACCTTTGTTACTAGTTTTGTCAACTTTATCGATTTCTGCTAATGTTGTCCTTTATTATCTTTTATTTTCTTTTTGCATTTGCTTTAGGGTTTGTTTAAAGACTATTAGTCGTGTTATTAAGTCTTTGTTAGCTATTTTGTTTCAGTAATACACTTAGGGGTCTAGTTTGCTTTAGCCTTTATTCTTTTTCTAGGATGACTTCAAGATTTGTTGATCTCACATGTATGGAGTCTAAGGAGGTTTTAATTATGATTGGTTAAGGGAAAAAGATTTGGAGTAAAAAAATTCACAAAGATTTGGAGTAAAAAAAATTCACTGTCTTGTTGGAAAGCTATGAATAAATTATAGTTTTAATTCCTACACAAATAGAGACCATGAAAAACCTATGGCAATAGTCGAAGGGTATGGGTGCATATCAAATTGAACCAAATCTCTTTTTCTTTCAACTTTTCCCATTAGTGGAATAAGGAGGAGGTTTTAGTAATGGAATCATGGTACTTTATGAAGAGTATTTTAGCCATAAAAGAAGTGGATAGGTGGTGAAACACCCCACAAATATAGTTTCAATATACCCCATTTTAGGTTTAAATATATGACATACCTATGAAAGGGAGAAATAAAAAAGCCTTTGAAGGTAATTAGGGCTCGATTAAGGAAGGTGTTGGACATTGATGATTCATCACTAAAAGGCTCACATAATTTTCGTTAAGGTTGTGATTATGGACCTTAAAAAACCTTTAAAGTAGAGGCAAAGATTTTCATGAGGAAGGACACATCAATATGGTTTTATTTTAAACAAGACTTCTCATATTTTGTCATTTTTGTGGTTGTTTGATTATGAGGTTATAATAAGGAAGGAGGATTGTGAGACCATTAAATAGGAGTTATTATTATATAATGAGTAGTTAAGGGCCTCACCAATGAAGATGGAAAGCATATTGAGTAATATACCTTTGGCTGAGGGTAAATTAGAAGCTTGAGGGTCTTTTTTTTAATCAGAAAATCAACACCAATTATGGGAGAAAAAGGGAAAGATACAACCTATAATTTAGAGTCAGTTAAGGAAAACAATGGGTTGTATAAAGGCGATAAAGGGGTAGGCTAGTAGCAATTGATGTTCAGGGTGCTCAAGTTATAAGTTATAATAAAAAAAAAAGGAATTTATTAAATATGTCTAGCCATACAAACACTAATCAATCACCTTTAGTAACCATAGTGCACATGTTGCAAAACCCATATAAGGTGCGTAAAATAAAACACTACCTATACAACCCCATATTAGTAACCACAATGCACATGTTGCAAAACCCATATAAGATGCAAAAACAAAACAATATCCCCTACACAAGACCTATACCATCAAACCAAATGCCACCTTTCAAATACATCTAACCTATCAACCTAAATCTATCATAGATATTAATGACTAACTACTATAAACCATATTGAAAATAAATATGGTATTTGATGATAGTGTTATTAAATCTTTTCCTATAACAAACATTCTCCCAACTAATAGTCCAACTCGTATCATATCCATCTATAACAAATATTTGGCCTATATACCTAGTCTAATTCCTCCTATTCATCAATATACTTTAATCAAGATCTAAAGTAAACAAAAAATAAAACTCTATATAGCAACTATTAAACATCATAAATTAAAGAATAAAAATGTAGTTATAGGTGAGGGTGTGAAATAAGTTGGCAAAAATGTAAGATAGTGGATGATGTTTAACAAGAAGATAATGAAGGGGTAAAGAAGACAAAAAAAGATGGAGTTATCTTATGTTTTTCAATCTTAGTCTAAACTAATAGAAGTTGATTCTTAGCCCCATTAAGGGTTATGAAAGCACTAAGTTGGAATTGTCATGGGCTTAGGAATTAAGTGATAATTTGAGTACTTCCTAAACATTTGTAATTTGAAGACCCCAATATTATTGTTCTCATAGAGATAAGATTAAAAAGTGTTCAATTGTCAAAAAAAAAAAAAAAGGTTGTTTTAGTTTTTCTAGTTGGTTTTTTATTGATTGTATTAGGGATAAAAGACCAAAAAGGGGTAGGCTATGTGTTTTGTGGCAAGACCAAGTTGATCTATCACTAATATCTCATTCTTCTCATCATATTTTAAGAAAAGTTCAACTAAGGGCATCATATAAGGGTTATGCTTTCACTAGTGTATATGGATGGGCAAAACATGGAAACAAATAGAGAAATCGAGATTTAATAAGGCAATTAAAGGTAGGAGTGAATCAACCATGTTTATGTGTGGGGGGACTATAATGAGATTATGTGGCACTATGAGAAGGAAGGCAGGGTAATGAAAATAGATAAAGCCATACAATACTATAGGAAGGCTACTAATGATCATCTATTAACTTATTTAGATTTTGAAGGGCTCTCTTTTACATGCACAAACGGACAGTATAAGATAAGGACTATACAAGAGTATAAGATCAAGATTTAGAAAATGATAATTGGAGTCTCTAATTTTCACAAGTACAAGTTACCCATCTATCTCAAAATAAACATGATTATACTATTATTTTTATTACTCTCAAAGTATCTTAGAACTTTAAAGATTTAACAAAAAAAAAATCATTTTGAAAAAAATGTTGCTAAAGTATACAGAGTGTAGGGAGGGAGTAAGGAGAGGTTGGTTTTCATCTTTATCTAATAATTCCTTTTCGAAAAGGTGAAATAATATGGACAAAACTTTATCTAAATAGGATCAAGAGGTGCTTTGGAGATGTGATTAGAAATTTAAGTGCCTTTCACCAAAATCTAGAATTTGTGTAGAAAAACCTTTAGATATTATGGAAGAAGATAAGTGGGTGAAATAGAAATTTGATAGATTTTTTTTTTTTTACAACTTAAGAGATAATATGGCTTCATAGGTCCCTTGTGTTCATTGGTTATAGGATGGTGACCAAAATATAAATTTTTTTTCATAAGAAGGCATCACATCGACATAAAGAAATACCATTGATAAAAATAAAAGGGTGGGATGGGCATTGGTGTGAAAAGAAGATAAGGTAATTGTTATCATGACCTATTATTTCAAAAAGATCTTCAAGTTTGAGTTTCCTAGGAATGTTCAAAATGTCTTACAAATTATTGAGCCTCATATGAAAATTAAAATGCATATCATATTAATAAACCTTACATAGCTAATAAAGTCTTTTGAGCCTTAAAACATATGCATCCCTCTAAAATGTTTGGTCCTAATGGTATGTCTCCTTTATTTTACTAAAAATTATAGCATATTATTCATGATGATGTAGTGACCATGGTTCTAAATATTTGAATAAAGATCATGATCATGCTTCTTTGAATTATATTTTTATTGTATTTATTGCAAAATTAAAATCACATGAATTCACTAAAGACTATAAACTCATAAATCTCTAAAATGTGATTTTTAGAATTACTATTAAAATTATTGCAAATAGATTGAAGTACCTTCTTCCAAATATTATTTCAAACACCTAAAGTGCTTTTATCTTGGGTATATTAATAACAGATAACACTTTATCTACTTTTGAAAATTTTCACATAATAAAAAAAGAAAAAATCTAGCAAGAGAGGTGCCTTAACTCTTAAACTAGACATAAGTAAAACATATGATAGAGCATAGTGACATTTTCTAAAATTAGTTATCGACAATATTGGTTTTGTTAAAAATTAGATAGATTTAATGATGATGTGTATGACTGCTATTTCATCCTCCCTATTGATTAATGGTGAACCTAAGGACTATTTCTCTTTTGAAAGGAAAATTCCATAAGGAAATCTTTTATATTCCTACTTATCTTTAATGTGTACAAAAGGTTTATTATTAATGATCAAAACTACTAAAATTAAAGGAGAGCTTTATGATTTCAAAGCAACAAAAAATGCTCCCCTAGTATCTCATTCATTTTTTTGCAAATGATAATATACTTTTTGCTAGAGTAATAATATAAGAGGGAGATAAAATTTTTTAAATATTTTGTGTATGAAGAGGCATCTTGTTATAAAATTAACATAGAAAATTCCAAGCTCTTATTAAGCCAAAATGTACCAGAGGAGACAAAATTACTAATTTAAGATCGTATTAGCGTTAAGGTAGTAAAAAGTCATGACAAATATTAGGCTGACCTACTATCATAGATTAATTTGTAAAGAAGTGTTTAGATTAGTTTAAGATCAAATCCTTTATAAAATGAAGGGTTGGAAAGAAAGATCATTATCAAAAGTAAGAAAAAGAGCTAGAGCAGACTAAATTGTTACTATATGGTTCAAACTATCCTAATGTACATAATAAGTTGTTTTTTAATCCTTATTTTAATGTGTACAGACTTTGAAAAAGCCATTTTGAGATTTTGGTAGGGTATAGAGAGGGAAAAACGAAGACATACTAGGTTAGCTAGTATTGTATGGTAATGCCTAAAGTTGTAATGGGATTGGGTTTCCATGACTTCCATTATTTTAATATGTAGTGATCGCTAAACAAGCCTAGAGATTACTAAATGATATAAAAACTTTAGCATCTACACATCTGAATGCAAAATGTTATCCCCTAGTAAAATTTATAAATACAGTGCTTAACTTTTAGCCAACATAAAAGGCAATAGAAGGAGAGTAAGAATTTGGAAAGATAGATGGGTTGAGTTATCGAGCTTAAGGAAGCTAATCTAATTCATTTATTAAAAAAGCCATGTGTATAAGTTGATTGATGGATAAAACAAAATAGTGGAGAATTGAGTTGGTCCAATAATTAGTTTCAAGGAACGAAGCTCATAGTATTTTGAGTATGTTTTTAAACAATCATTTGTCTTAAGATTTAAAAAAAAAAAAAAGTATGAAGAGGTACAAAGTCAAAAAATTTCATTGTTAAGTCAACCTAACACTTTTCATATTCCTTGATTCCATATCAAATGTTAGAATCAATAGCTTCAATTAGTACCATTAACCCATTATAACAAGAAATATGACAACTGCACACCTTTCCGAATGTAGCATAATTTACTTAGAGAGCATGCAAGAACTTGATTTTAATAAAAGATAATATAGTAAAGCAAGAGGGTTTGATTTATCAAATTTATATGGATTAGCTTCAAAATCATTATCTCACTTACTATTATAATGTCCATTTATTGCTCGAATATGGTACACTAGCCCTTTGTCTTAATGTTTCTAAGTTATTAATTAGTAGTATCAAATTGATGTTAGGACCTATAGTCAAAACCTAACTTGCCTAATACATTGAATTTATATGCATGTTGGCGTGGTTAGTTTGGAACTTGAGAAACAAATGGCATTTTAATGCCTAAGTATATGAGGAACAAAGGATTATTAATCAATTAATCAAAGGAATTCAATGATGCACGATAAAAGTGCCACGATGTTAAGATACATAATTTTGAGGTGGCAATATGGCAGTTACTAACTCATGGTTTGGGGAAATAAAACTTAGATGTTGCAATCTTTAATGATGCCTCTATGATTTAGATTTGTGGCCAAGAACACTAATGGAGAGGTTTTAATAGCAAAAGCTAAACGAGTTCAACGAATAGGTAATAACACCATGACTGAGGCCTAGTTTTAAAATGGGTTGTACAAGTAGTCCTTAATAGTGGATTAATGGATATTGCTATTGAGTGTGATAGTAAGGCTTTAATTAATACCTTAAAGGCAAATGGCTCAATGATATTATTGAACCTCAAGGTTCCAAGTCTTATTTTGATGATTACAAATATGTCAAAGAGCTCATCCTTGTCCAAGTTATTTGTGTTAGAACTTATAAGTATATTAATTTCTTGGTCTATGATGATTGGAGATGGAAGTATGTTTGAAAACTCAAAGTCTTAGAGAGTGAAGATCAAGGCAAACTCAGCTTGACAGACCAACAGTTGTTGTCTTCTTTCAATAGACATTGAAGATATCACAACAAGCATTGGAGAAACACTTCAACTTAATTATAGCCCTCTGGCCTTACTAATAGGTGTTGGATAATTGCTTTGACATGGTCTTACACTTTGAACTTTGCAAGAAGCATTGATTTTGCCCTCACAATAAGCATTTTAGTTTCACAATAAGTATTGGACAAAGTTTCTTAGACTAAGCAAAACTTTTTAGAATCTGAAATGGGCATTAGTCCTTCTCAACAGGTGTTGAAAAGCTCTTTACATCAAGCCAAAGTCTTTGGACCACCCAACGAGGCACACTCAATATCTCAATAAACGTTGAGCACATTCAACAAACATTATAATTCACTAGCATGTGTTGGACAAATGCTCTAATTTGAGGTTTAAGCTTTGGACCCCTTAACAAGTGACATTCGTATCTCAATAGACATTGCAAACCATCTAACAATTGTTGAAGGACTTATACAAATCTTGAAAAATAAAGCATCAAGTTTATACTTTCTGGGAATTTACAACAAGCATTGACCCTCCTTCAATAGGTATTGAAGTTTAAAAGTAACGACCATTATTTTTATCCAATGGTCATTGAAGAAAAAGTGATATAATTCTTTGTTAAAGTCAAAGGAGGAGCCTTAAGTCAAGTTCTCTCTAACAGCTAGTCCCAACAAGCGTTTTGATAAAGCTAACGACCATTGGGAGTGTATTTTGCTTAACAACCACCTGTTTGTTTGAAATCAATGATGGTTGATGCTTTAGCAATGGGCGTAAAGATGTTTCAACGAGTGTTACTTATTCTAACATGTAATATGAAGTGAAAGCTTTCTCTCTAACGACTAGTTCTTTATTCATGGTATAAAAAAACTAGCTCTTAACATAAATACATAGAGAACTATACCAATAAGCGAGTATTCTATTGTGAAAGCTTTTCTAAATTAAAAGGTGAACAAAGAGTGATCTAACAACAAAAAAAAAGTTGATTATTCAAAGCTTGCAAGAGCTATCTTCAAAACAGAGTTTGAAGGATAAGTTTTCTAAAATTTTTTTTTATATTCTCAACCTCATTAAGCATACTTTACAAGAAATACTTTTAGTGTCTTCATTACCTGAGTGAGAAAGGTTTTTCCTCCTTCTTAAAATGTTGTATTTAGTTTGAGGAAATCTTGGGTTAGAAAACCTTAAAAACTAGATCTTATGAAAGGTTTAAGGTAGTTCCTAGAAACTATTTTAGGTTAAGGTTAGTAGTCTTTGTGATATACTTGTAAGAGATTGATAAAGCTTGAAAATCTATCACTTATAAAGACTTAGTAAGTGCTTGAAAACTTACTTGTGCAAAGGTTGTTGATAGCACATTGAGCTATCAAGATAGTGAAGGCTCTAATGGATATATTAAAGGAGAGGACATAGGTTGATTGTATCGAACCTCTTTAAATCTCGTGTCTTGATTCTTCATCTTTTTCACTCTTATTTTTAATTATTAATACTTGTCATTGTCTTATTCATCCCCCCTTTTAGGGCACCAAGGGACAACAAATATGTTTGTGGATGTGATAATAACTAACATCTTAGTTACGATAGAAAATGTCGATGTGAGAAGCTAAGTTCATTAGAAGAGCAACTAACACAATAACACACTCTTTAGTTACTGTGTTGATGTTTAGATGGAAGAAGTTCCTCATAAGAAAGAGAATCTTGTCTCAAAAGATGTAAGGTTGATTTTAGCTATTGATTAATCAAATATCTTTTATTCTATCTAAAAGAAAAAAAAAAGTATGTTGAGTTTTTCCAGAAACTTATCACATTATATCCTATTTGAAGGGTTCACTATGAGTTTGCCATGTGATATTTTTTAGAGAGCTTGTCACGTGAGAATTGCTTAAAAAATAATATAAATATTTATCTTATTAGCTTTATTTGTTAAGTATTAATTAATTTTAATTATGCAATCACAAGAATAATTAATGTGAACTTTAATATTTGATAACATATTAAATATTCATAATTGCAGTTATTATAAAAACTAAACATATTATGACAAAAATATAATTATTCATATAGAATGCTAGCAAGAGTGTCATCATAGGAAAAATACTTAACTACACTAATTGTAGTATTTTAGACTATGCACCAAATTAATTGAGAAAAAAATTCCATAACTACCGGTATAAAATTACTATTATGTTCACAACTACTCATATTTAAATATTGATTTATCTTTTTTTTCTTATCAAATGTAAGTCATGCATTGCTTGTTATATACACTCAATGTAGCAAAAAAAATTTCATCACATTAAATAACCTCTTTAGATATTTTTTTTATCAGCCCATCTTAGTTGTTAACTTTTTTTTTTAGAAATGAGAAAATAAAATAAAAATTATTATCCTTCACACAATCTTGAATAGGAAACATCATAAATATTATAAAACATTAAGCTATTTAAATTTGAAGGAGGAACATCATAATAATGGACCATTTAACACTCTAACTTCTTAAATAACCTAACCATATGCACAAAAATTAGCCTTACGATATATGACATATTTTCACATTCCATTTCTTGAACAAAAGCTCGTTAATGCTATTTGTCAAGCTTGAATGAGTATTGGTACCATGTTCACTCATAAAAACCATAGAAATTGCAGTCTTATTATCAACTTCAACTAGTAAATTACACGATCCTTTATTTAAAACTAATTGGAGACTCGAAATAATACTTGCCAGTTTGGTTGAACTAATATAATAAGAACTTAGGTTTTTAGAAAGCCATCAACCCATTCTCTTATGCATCCATTTAACAAACCTCTAGATGAAGTCATCTTAGTGCTACTGCATTTGTATTGAACTTGATCAACCAACTAGGAAGAGGCTCCCACCCAACCAATGCCACGAAGATTCTCTATATTGGCTACTATACATCATAAGACTATCAAAAGTAGTCTAAGAACTCATCATTACTTATTCAATGCCCTAAGGTTAATAAAATCATCCTCAAATAGTAACATGTTCCTCCATTTCCAAACTAGCCAATTAATGATGCAAGAAATAAGGCATCATTCATAGTAGTCAACAAAATGTTCACAAGGTTAGAGATTACTAACCTACTAATCCTTCCCTTGCAGCACATAAGGGATAACAATAGAAGCCCAAATTTGTATGGATAGTAAATAGTCTCGAAGAGCATGAGTAAGGGAATCTCCATATGGCATACAATTCATATAGACATTATCACTATCAAGATGTCTCTGCACTCGCTCCTTATTAGTCAACAACCTATCATGTGTAGCCAACTAGAGGACAGTTTTTAGGTATTATGCACCCTTCCAACTTTAAATATAAACTCATTTTTTATGAAAAACATCTAAAGTATGATTATTAATGCCTAAATATGTTGATTTTAGTGAAATGCTTTATTAAAATACCATCCACAATAAAACTCATTCATTTTTTCATTAGCCTTTAAAGGATGAACAACTATTTAAATAACATCAAATTTAGAAAAAAGTGTTGAAACTTCAACCACGCCTAATTTTCTTTGATATCTAAATAATTAATAACTGAACAATGACTTCAAAAGTTAAAATATAACATAATATACAATAAGGGCTTGTAATCATCCAAACAAATATCTCACCAAAGATATATTACCTAAGACTCACTTAGAACCCTTAAGCACATGATTCAAAACCTTCATTTTTACCTTCTAAAGCCTTAATTGACTTTTCCCAAAAAGAAAAAAAAAAAACAAATACTAGGACTTAATACTTTACTATCAAAATACTTGCTTTTCAAAACCCTAATCCATAAATAATCCGTATGAGTAAGGAACTTCTATATGCTAATTTCATTAAAAAAGCTTCATTATGAAGGATCACATATTGTATACCAATATTGCAATTTTTCTTAGGTTAATGAATGACTATCCATTCACAAGTGGCATTTTATCTTCCCCACCTACCATATCATAAACAAACTTTCTATATTGACATTCAATAGCATGGCAATAGAGACTAGGCAAAAATTAGTTTATATAACATAGTTAGGAATAGCCAATAGCATCACTTTCATACAAGCAATATAATTTGCTAGGAAAAGCTTTTTAACTAGAAAGCTTTGTTGAACTTTGTCCAATAAAGAAGGAGAACACCCAAATGCTTTCCTCAATTAGTTGACACCCAAAACTTATTAACTAACCTAATAGAAGAATTTACTATACTAGACATTTTTAAAAATATAGAAGAATTTTGAAGAACTCAATTTTTAACTTAAGTCAAACAAAAAATTTGCATACATACACTTAGTTTCTCCATTTTAGAAAGCACCAAAACATTCAATCTAGGATCCAAATAACCCTCTTTGGAAACCTTCTTCAATGTCTCATAAACATCCTTGCTCTCAATATTCCATTAGTTTTGAAAGAAAAGAACATTAAAACCATCAACTCTAAGAGCTTTTATAGGGTCCATTTGAAACAAAACAACTTGCCCTTCCTTATTTATTACCAACCCCCTCCAAATAAGTTAAATTATTACCCTTCAAACATTAAAAAAAAAAAAAAGGAATATAGGAATGAAATGAATGTGAGTATAATTTTGATCATTCTTATACAAATTATAAAAAAATAAAATAAAATTTATCCTTTAACCTATCAATTTTATTACAATGATGATGGGACAAAGTTGTTGCATAAAAGTGTATTATATCACGATCTCCCCCAAGTAACCCACTTAGCATGACAACCGTCAGAAGTCTCCACGCTCTACGCCTTTTTAGAGCTTTGTTCACCACTTCATCCGAACGAGCCAACAACCTACCCTTTTTATGCTCAATACTCTTAATGACTTTTTTGTGTCAAATAATGAGATATGTAGCTAATTTATTTAAACCATCCATAATATTTAAAACCCTTATCCATTTGTTCTGAAGTGAAGGAGGAAAATCTTCATGCAACAATAGTGCTAAGAATCTAAACTGATGCTTGGAAGGCGTACTATTAATCTTAGGATGGACACATGCAAATAGGACTTAGTCTTAGGACGCACACATGTGCAAATAGGACGATGATCTAATTAAAATCAGAAAATATGAAAAATAGTGATATTTGAAAAATCAGATGTTAAACACTATTATAAACTATGCTATCCAACCTCTCATCTAATCACCTTTACTCTATGCCCTTTAAAACTCAAGTCCACCATACTGACATCAATATCCATTCTAGAAAAAGCTTATAAATCCCTTATTGCTGCTTATTACCTTCTTGTTTTTCATGATCCCAAAGGAAAATATTAAAATTTTCAGCTACAAGCCAAGACCCCATGGCGATAGCATCAAGTCATCTGAATTCATTCCATAAAAAAGTAACCCCTAGCAAGAACTACCATACACTACAATAAATCAACAAATAAAATTATGGTTATTGCTAAGCTTAACATAGACAAATTATTTATAATTAATCAGAACATGAATGGTTCAAATATTATTTCATAATAATTATATGTCAATGAAAAAATCTATAGAGATTCCTTATAATATTGAGAGTTTGATCTCGAATGATGTAAGACTGATGTCTGATTTTTTATCAATAAAATTGTCTATATTTCTAAAAAAAAATGGAGACAATACTCCTCTGTATACTATTTCAACAAAAGCACTTGTCTTTTTAGGATGTGTTCTAATATTTTTTCATTATGTTGGTTATAAATTTTTATTAGAATATTATGTTTGATCTAGAGTTTATGAATGCTTCAATTTAATTTTTATTATGTTTATTATTAAATTGGAAAGAAAAAAATTTAGTTGTAAAGATTTTGTATTTTATTTTTATTCATTTTGCCTTGGTTGAATTGAAGTACCTCTTAAAACAAAGTTATTATTTATGTTTTTCATAAAAGCATTATTGATTATAGTTGTATTTAAATTCTTTAAAAAAAAGTCAGATGATTTAGAAACTGGACTACTAAGAAAAAAATTATAATCACTATAAGTTTAAAGCTATTATTATTATTATAGCAATTAAATTCTAAAATTGAAAAGTTACATTAAAAAAATAAGTACTGCCAGTGACAATACTTTTAAGTGCTTCCTATGCTGTTATTATGTCGAGAAAGATAAAGAGGGTGTTATATTAATGGCAATTTAAGAAAAGGATATTTTATTGGGAGATGGAAAATCCTAAGTTAATTAATTGAACCTCATTTGAGAATCATCAAGGTGACAATTTAAACAAATGGGTGAAAAATGTTTATCCTCTTTGAATATAATAGTATTTGGACAATATTTTTATATTGTTCAAGCAACAAAAACTCCTGCAATTTGCAGTGTGACATATCTATATGTAGTCTCATAGTATACCATTTCTAAAATCAGTTTCAAAATCAATGAATTTTCAAAATTAGTGGGTTTACAATTTTAAATGTCATGTGACTGCATTTGAAAATTTCAGAATAAGGGTTGCAGAATTTCTACTGCTTGGGCAGGAGGAAAATATTGTCCATAGCATTTCACTGCTTGATTTTCTTTAAAGCTTCGACATTGAAGTGTTTGTATATACTCAAATAGAAATATGAGCACCGCATCTTTCTTTCTTCTATTCTTTGGGGGGTGGAAAGGAGCATTAATCAATGAAACACAATCATATATATTTTCATGACAACCTTCTAATTTTACAATGTACTGGAAGATGAATAGTGAATATACAAAAGCTTGATGCAACAGGAGCTCTCACCAAGCAAAAGAATTAAAGCTAGCTAAAAAAACTTTATTTCAAAATCACTGCAGTTCAAATACTGGTATATCTATTTAGCAACACATTACTTGTATACACTGCATTTCTCCAACTTGGAGGTTCAATCTCAAGGGCTATCTGGAGAAGGTGTTATGTCCCGGAATACCTGTAACCTGTTTTTCTTTCTGACGTTCAAGTCTTTCTTGGCATCGAAACATAAAGAACGTCGCGCTGTTGGATTCCTTGGTGAAACAGAATTGCTGAATGTGTCATAGCCATCCGTTACATCAAATGCTTCAAGCTTTTGGCTTATAGTTTCTGCTGGACTCTTTGAACTAGAGTGCTTCTGATGAATTCTATTGGAATCCTGATTTTCGTCATCAGAATCTCCTTTATAACTCCAAGCATCAAAACAAGGGCTCAAATCTTTTCCACTTACTAATAATTTTTGTTGTTGTTCTTCTTCAACCATATCTGCCCAGCTCTTGGTAGCAGATTTAGTTGAATTGTTGTTCTCTCCGACAGAATCTGTTGATTTCAGTTTATCAGAAAAAACACTTTTCCCATCTGTTGAATCTAGTAGTTCCCCATCAAGATTCTGGATAGTATGAGCTAGCAAATTTTCAGATGGTTTCTCAATTGTATCCTCTTCCCATCTTACCCTTCTCTGATCTCCTTCATCTAACCTCCACGGAAGTCTTCTTGGTTGTGTATATAAAAAACAGCTGCAGGGGAAGCAAGCATTTTCTTGTGCGTGGAGTCAATCCAACCTTCTTTCATTTTGTTGGAAAAACTAGACTTTTCAAAATAATAATCTTTCCTCCAGTCACTGTCAACTCCTCTTGGTCGAGAAGACAATGAATTACCTCTCAGTCCTGATGATATACATTTTGAAAACCTTTTATTACATTCAAAGAAGCTGCCCAGGTTTTCAGAGTGGTTTCCATAATAAGATCCTCCACTGTGCATATCTGATAGCAGAAGCTCTTTACTCTGTCCAACCGTCCACCTTCTGGAGTCTATGAACCCAGAAATGTAGCCATGACCTTCTTCATTAGAATTGCTAACTTGTTTCCAGTTTTTGTTTGCAGGTGGTGCAATGGATCTATGGTTCTCTTTATCCTCTTCAGTTGGTCGTAATACAGATTTTGATTCAAATTCAGTCAGCATTTCAACAGCACGCTCAAAGGATTTGGCAAAGGATTCGTCCATCTGTTTACTTCCACATGAAGCACTTACAGCCTGAAGCAATGATTTTGCTTCTGGAATTCTGTTCATGTGCATCAGGCAGATTGCCAAGTTGCATTGTTTATTCTTATCTGGCTCCAGAGACAGTGCTTTCCTGCCAAATAATTTTTTTTTTTAACAAAAAAATAAATAAGCTTATTTGCTTTTGGATAATACTTTCTGCCTGTATTTGAGTCTTTTGAGTGCAGAACAACACTTACCTGTAATGTTGTTCAGCCAAACCATAGTCATGATGCTGCAAGTATGCCCAGGCCAAGTTGCCTAATATCCTGCACCATTTAAGGTACACAGTGAAATAACATTCAGAGATGTGAATTGAAAAGAAGAAATAACAAGAAACAAAATCCAGTGTAAAGTGAAAAGGAGATGGGGAAGAACAAACAACATCCAGAGATTAATCACCTTGATTTTTCTTGTTCAATTGTTATTTGGACCTTCTTTCCTTGAGATCTTGCAGTCTTTGTCCTCTTTCCACCAAAAGCTATACCTTGTTCTAAGTTCTTCAGTTTCTGTTGCAGCATTTCAATCTCTTCTTCTATCCTTCCAGACCTCTTAGATAACAGATAAATAACATTACAACTTCTTATACCAAGATTAAACGAAGTAAAAAGAAACCCATCTAAATGCCCTCCCAGATGCACTCAAGAGATGGAACCAATCACTGATACATCAAGATACATTCTTCTTCTCCATATAATAACTTACAATGTCAAATAACCTATTGCTTGAATGCACCTATATTGCTCCTTTGCTAAACTGCTTGCATCTCATGAGATTTATCTAATTGATTTGAGCTCCATTCTTTCAAAAATGGCATCACAAAAACTTGAAGTGCTCACCAGTACCATAGTAAAACATTAAAAAGTGTCCTCAGACTCCTACAAGGGAAAAACTTGTAATCATGGACTCCTACTATATTCTAAATATGACTTTTTAACAAAATATTTTCTCAACCAATTTAATCGATATTTGATCTTCTGAAGAAGCATCCCAAAGCAATGCCATTTGAAATTGATTATGGCCAAAATTCGGTATGAAAACTAAAAAGGAATTTACATAATACTTCAATTTTTTTTCTTTTCCCTCTTCTTTATTATTGGAAATTGTATAATTTAGTTAAAACCTTACAAAATCATGAAACAAAACAAAAATATTAGGATGCTAATCACTTAATTGCAACCAAAATTTAAAGTCTTAGAAACATAGCTCAAATACATTCTGTGTCTGTCGGATTCATTTACACTAATCAGTCTTTCAAGGACTAGTAAAAATTCTAACAAGACCATCAGATCATCTTATCAAGACAATGAAGTGAAACCGGCTAATGAAAATATAAGTAGCAGAAATGGTGCTTCACCTTGTAGAGTTCAACCAGCACATTGTCCAGAGATTCCTGAGATTCATAGGGACAGAGATAGCGGAAAGATTTGATTGCCTCAATTGCCTCGTCAGATCGATCTAGCTGTTTCATCACGACTGCCATGTCTTTCAAGGCACTATCAACTCGATCACCAGCATTTATAGCAGCCCAGAACAGGGAAATGGCCCTGCTTGGATCCTTGTCAATCAACTGTAAATAAGCAGTCAAACATCAATAAACACACATGCAAACTCCAAAGTAGACAGAAAAATAATAAATTCCAATAAGTTTCAAAAACATGCTACTAAAAAGAAATCTTGAAAATGACCACTAAATTGAATAAGGAAACACATAATATAGTGGTAATCTTTATACAACTTTTCAGTTCTTCAATTATTTTAATATATTTAATTTCAACATGATAAAAAAGGAAATGAAAATTTCAACATGATGGCACAAAGATTATACAATAATTGCACAACAAATCAAATGAGATCACGTAGAAGAGAATAGCATACTAAAATTTCTTAGAAAACTTAATTACACAAACCAAAAGATATCACCGTGAAAACAACCAAGATCAGGTTCAACCATGAATTGACGTCAAAACCCATCCAAGCTAAAATTATTTTTAAAAAAAATCGAGAAACTATGATGAACAATGCATAAATAAAACTGAAATTCCAAAGAAACTGAAAAAAAAAAATTGAAGAGTTTGGCATTTTAGTTTTAGTATTAAGAAGCGACCGCAACAAAAATAGAACTTAATAGTTTGTTTAATTTTCTCACAATTTTGATCATAACCTAAAACAACACCAAATCATTAAGGGGCAAATATATGGTATAAGAACCAGTAACAAGAGATTCAACTTCATCACTCTTCAAAAAATTAAATTTACAACAATTAATAAAACCAAAGACCAACCCTGTAAATCCTACAGTGCTTAAAAAATGGAACTCTAAATGAAAAGGCATAATCAGCATGAACCTGAAATTAGACTGAAAAACCAAGAAGAACCCATGAAACTACAGGCCACAAATAGCATGAAATCCAACAATAACAATAATAATTGATGTGTCCATATCCATCGTCATAAGAAAGCAAAAGAAAAATGACCAGTAAAACAAAACAACATTATACTAGCTTAAGCCACCGAGATACAATTGGAAAGATAATAGCATCCTCAAAACTAGAACAAATATTAATTAACAGTAATCAAGAACCATTAAAACAAGAAACCCAAGAAACCAAACCACCAAAAAAAAAAAAAAAAGAAAAGAATAATAATGACCTGAACATGTTTAGCCCTGACATAAGGAGAATCACCAGAAGGCACTTTCTGAATTACATGGAAGACATCACGCCTGCACCCAGATGATGAAAAATTACTCTTCCTTTCCGACATGGGCATCACCACCGGCGGAGAATGTTGCGAATTCCATGACGCCGGCGGCGTAGAGAAGCCCCTCGGCGGAATATTCTTGTCGTGGTTGGAGTTGGACCACATGATTGCTAATGATGATCTTTAAAACCCTCTAGTTGAATTTCCAAGAAACTGTGATTCTGGTGTTAAAAGAATAACCTTTTTTGTGGGGAAGTGTTTGTTTAGTGGGAAATTTTTGTGGGAAGTGAAAGAAAATTTGAGAAAGTAGAGAAAGAGAGGCATGATGATTGGTGACAAGGTGAGAAGGAAATTGAGGACTAGCCGTTTTATAAATACTAGCCGTTGGGGCTTTACACACGTATGTGTGTTCTTTGCACGTGCCAGTATAGCGCCATTTTTTTTTAACTTTTCAAGCAAACCTGCCATTTAGTTATTAAAATGAAGATAGAATCTGTAAATATGACTATATAGATTTATATGTTGAATCTAAATATATAGATTTATATGTTGAATATAAATCTTTGATAACATATGCATAAATATAGCGTCAATATTTAAAAGTTCATATTTAATTATTTATATGCAATTTATTAAAAAAATTATTCATAACTAAAAAAAACTCATTTTAATCATTTGAATTTTTTGAATTCAATTCTTTAATTTAAAAATATCACTTTAAACCTCTCAGTTATTTGTATCATAAATTCTTCTTTTGACAAATCCATTAAGCTTGAGATATATACGTCATTTAATCCAATTTATATAAGTTTTAAAGGAAATAAAAATTATTTTAACTCTTAAACATTTTTAACAAATCTAAATAACAAAAATGAAAATTATATTACTAAATCAAGATAAAAATAAAAGAAAATATGAAAAACAAGCAAAGAAAAACTATAAGAGAGTCAGAGGTCATTAGGCAAATTATGAGTAAAAATCAAAGACCACAACAAGTGATATTGGTGTAATTAGGGATTTTTAATATGATGAAGAGGTTATGAAAACCAATGATAAGGCGTTGATCAACTTTTAAAGCTTAGAGTGAAATTTAATTTTTCATTTTCAAATAACACTTATAATAATAGTAAAATTATGTAAAAGTAAAGTTGTAGTTACCAAGAGCATGAATAGTGTGTTTGCAACATTTTCTTGGTAAAGTGGAATAGTCATCGGTGGTGATGATGACTCCCTTTTCCTTTTTCTCTCTTATTATGTATAAATTATGATTATACTTATGTTATTGTGTGATGTTTGTGCTAATTTTGATGAGAATTTCCTTCATTAAGATTTGATTTTCTCTATCTTTGGGATTTTTCAGCTTTTTGTTAGATATGGAATTTATTTCCTTCTCTACTAGCATTTATCTAACTTTCTTCTTAGTCCATGCAAAATTATTTGTATCTTGGATTTTCCAAAGTATCTTTATAGAGGGAAAGAGTTTACCATTGGAGGCAGATCATATACTTTCTTAAAGTCTATTGGACTAAGTGGCGATGAGACAACTCAAGAGGGAGGTGAATTGGGTTATAGCAAAAAAAAAAAAAAGTACAACCACAATAGAAGCAAACACACAAATCAAACACATAGATTTTTATAGTGGTTTAGCAACGTACCTACGCCACATCCTAAGTTTTCACTTAAGCCTTTTTATTCCTTTTAAAACTTAGGAATAACCTTTCCCTTTTCAAGGTTGAAGGACAACCTTCCATTTTTCAGGCTTACGAAGAACCTATCTCTTGGTATTTTTCTAGGCACAATACCAACCTTTATAACTACTAGTAAGGAAAGATCTAAGTAGTGTCTATGCCTTTCAAATCAGGTAGCTAATACACAATTAGTGTTTAAGAAAAACATACTCTCAAAAGAGTAACAAAAACAAACTCACTACACCCAAAATACAAGCAACACCTAAAAAGGTTTGCACAAATAGTTATAAGGAATCACAAAGATGTTCACAATGATTTCTAACCTTTTTCTCTAATCTCTCTAAACTCCAAAAATGCTCCTTATATAGCCAAACTCCAAAGCTAGCTAGTGGAATAGTTGATATTGTGTGTGATAACTTTTCTACAAAACTAGCCGTTAAAGATAACAACTCCTATTGAACTTGTAACGGTTATTTCTAGTGCTTGTTATATGTCTTTCAAAGCCCTTTGTCTTTGACAACAATGCCTATTAGAGAGAGGACAATGCTCATTGTTCATTTTTAGAAAGCTTAAACTTAGTGCTCTATTTTTTAAACTTTGCACAGTTGCTTTCCACGTCCGTTAAACAATTTGTAATACTCGTTGGAAACTTCTTCAATGCCTGTTAAGAAGGGCCAATGCCCATTTTGTGCTCCAAAAGCTCTAGCTCAGGCTTAGACACTTTTCTCTCACTTGTTGCGAATCTGCAATGTCTGTTGCTAGTTTAGATGAATGACCGTTGCAAAACTTTAACGCCTGTGGGAAAATCCAATATAGCTCAACCAGAAGCACTTCTCCAATGCTCGTTCTGTGGTCTAGAAGACTTTGACAAAAGAGCAACATCCAATCAATGTCTATTGCTTATCATTCAATGGCAAAAGAGCAATATCCAATCAATGCCTTTTAGGAGATGTTTAACTCCTATTGAACTTGTTCTAGCCCTTTAATGTTAATTGGGTCTTGGGTTCACATGTTTTCCAAATATTCTTCCTCTAGCATTCAGAACAATCTCCCCTTTTATTGTTCTTTGAGTTTATTCAAAACATCAAACAAACACTAAAGTACAAAACATTATAACTTCTTTTGGTTTTGTTATAGTTTTGTTATCATTCAAAACCATAGTTTTGTTATCATTAAAATACATCATTCAAAGTAGAGTGAGTCCAATGTCTTAGGTTACATGTTCTCTAAATATTCTTCCCTTAGCATTCATAATAATCTTCCTCTTTTTAAATGATGACAAAACTAAGATACTTTGATACCAAAAATGCAAAACTCAAACACATAAGGGATACCAAATGTTGAAACACAAAACTACACATAAGATATCAACCAAATTACATGTTAATCAAGATATCCATACAGGGTTTGATACCAATTCAATATAAGATTTCATACCAATTATTGGAATATCCAAATAAGGCTTGATACCAAGTATGCTACTTAAAATCCATGTAAGATACCAAATGTTAGATGTTAAACACATAAAAGTATTAGTCTATGCACATAAGTAATACCAAAGAAAGCAATCAAATCATCATATCAAAGCATCTAAAACTTCCCCCTCTTTTTGTCATACAAACATGCTCTTCCTAAAATATAGACCATCTACCTCAAGGACAAAGAAAATATGATCATTCCAAAAATAAACAATAAACAGCAAAGGAAAACTCTTCCTATCTTTATGTTTTCTTTGAACAAATCACCCAAAATATTAAAACGCAAATCCAGTTGATATGACTTGAGGTTACATGTTCTCTTCATAAATTAAGTGAGAAAAGAAGGATAGTTGCTAGAGATTCCTAAACTAAAACATCAAATTGATACCAAATTTGGTTCATAAAGTAAACTTCCCCTCAACAAAAGCATGTTGAACAAAAAAAAAAGGAGGGATAAAGATACATTACAGTTAATGAAACTAATTGAAACCAATTGTTGTGTTTTTCCAAAAATACAAGTCTTTTTCAAAAATTTCAGCTCCTCTTCAAATTCTACAGCTCCAATCACCATTGATTCTCCATTTTGAGCAAAGGTTGAGGAGCTTCCAAACTTGCAAAATTAAACTTTCTTTAGTACTCATTTTCTCTTAGGTCCATGGGGATTAACAACATAAATATGATCATTTCTCAACCTAGCTTAGCAAAAGTATGCTTTATGGTTAAAATTTCCACAATAAAAGCATTGCAAAATGAATGCTTTCTTCAGCTCTTGTGGGGAGCATGAGTGAGGTAGCATGCTAAAAGATTGGTGCCTAAAACGTGAAGGAACTCTTGCATTCTTGACATGCTTAGTTCCATAAATAAAGGCATGATTTGCCTTTGGCCTTTGAGAGTGAGGATGAGTGCAATTATGATTGTGCACATGTGATTTTTGTATATGCACCCTAGAGTGTGATCATATGTAATTTTTCTTCTAGGTACAGAGTGTAGCACATTCTGCCTCTTTGGCTTATGAGATGCATACATATAGGCATGATTTTTTCTTTGGCTTTTTATTATATGCATGTGCTATTATTGTGCTCTTAGGCTTTGCATTAACATTAGACTTTTGGGAAGAGCTTTGTGGTTCAACACCTAGGAGACTAGGTGTTCTAAAAAGTAAACCTCTAACAAATACATATTTAGAAGTAGAGGAAGAGGCATAATCATATATAATGTCATGTTTCACACCAATGTCTCTTTGAAGTAAATCTAAATTTTCTTTTCCTTTTGTAAAATTTGAAAGAAAGTTTTTCAAATCCAAGACCTCTTTTTGTAAATTGCCATTTTATTTGAAAAGAGTTTCATAAAATTTCTTTTCAACATTTAACTCTTCATTTTCTCTTTCTAAAGCATCAATTTTCAGTTTTAAAAATTCTCTTTCATTTGAGTCTAAGAAAAGTACTTTTGAAAGCAATTCCTCTTTTTCTTTTCTCAAACAGTCAATTTCTTTGAGAAGCTCATCTTTAATCTAGAGATGGAGGAAATTTTATTTTCCAATGACTCATTTTCTTTTCTCAAAATCTCATTTCTATAAAAGGATTTATCCAAGTCATTATTTATTGATTTTAGAGCCTCAATCAAATTTTCTACTGTGAACATGTTTTTGATATCATTATCAAGTTCACATACCTCATTAGGAGAGTCCCCATTCGATTCATCCTCCATGGCCATTAGACATCCAACTTTCATTTGCCTTTTAGCCTTCCTCTTTTTTATCTTTCTTTTGTAGAATAATTCATCATCACTTATGGATGTGGAATTCATTAAGCTCTTTGTCTTTCTTTCCTCTTGAATGTGGTATTCTAGCTTTATGGACATATGCTTCTTCTAGTTTGACTAGGTTAGTTTTTGAAAATGTTTCCTTAGCAAGAAGGCTTAAAGGTTGTCATGATCATGTACCTCTTGCACTTAAGTTTCAAAAGAGGTCAAGCTCTAATATCAAGTGTTAGACTGAGTGGCGATGAGGCAACTTAAGAGGGCAGCGAATTGGGTTTCAATCAAAACCAAAAAACACAACCACACTAGAAGCAAACACAAAAATTTTTAACGTGCTAACTCCACTTCCTAAGTTTTTACTTTATCCTTTTTATTTCTTTTCAAGCTCAGGAATAACCTTTCCCTTTTCAAGGTTTAAAGACAATCTTACTTTTTCCAGACTTAGGAAGAACCTTCCCTTTTACACGCTCAGGAAGAACCTTCCCTTTTACAAGCTCAGGAAAAACCTTCCCTTGTACAGGTTTAGGAAAAACCTACCCCTTGGTATTTTTTTAGGCATAATATCAACAATTTCAACTACTAGCAAGGAAAGATCCAAGTAGTATCTATGCCTCTCAAATCAGGCAGCTAATACACAATTAGTGCTCAAGAAAACCTACTCTCAAAATAGTAATAAAAACAAACTCACTATACCCAAAAAAAGCAACACCTAAAAAGTTTGCACAAATAATTACAAGGAGTTACAAAGATGTTCACAATGATTTCTAGCCTTTTTCTCTAACCTATCTAAACTTTAAAAACGTTCCTTCTATAGTTAAGCTCTAAAACCAACTGTTGAAATTGTTGACATTGTGTCTGACAATTTTTTTTATAAAACTAGCCATTAGAGATTATAACATCCTTTATTATTCAAAAACACCCGTTGAACTTATAACGGTTTCTTTCAACGTCTATTAAATGTCTTTTAATGCTCATTGGCTTTGACTACAATGTTTGTTGGAGAGAAAATAATGTTCATTATTCATTTTCAAAAAAGCTTGAACTTTATGCTATGTTTTTCAAACTTTGCACAGTTGTTTTCCATACCTGTTGAGCAATTTGCAATGCCCATTGGAAACTCCTTCAATGCCTATTGAGAAGAGTCAATGCCCGTTTTAGGTTTTAGCAGCTTTAGCTCAAGCTTAAACACTTTTCATTTGTCTATTGCTAGCTCAAATCAACGCACGTTGTGAAACTTCAATACTCGTGGCAAAAACTAGTCTAATTCAACCTGAAGCACTTCTCCAATGCCCGTTGCAAAGAGACAATGCTTGTTGCGAGGTCCAAAAGACTTTGGTAAAAGAAAAACATCCAATCAACTAAAAGACTTTGGCAAAAGAAAAACATCCAATCAACATCCATTGCTCATCCATCAATGCCCATTAAATGTTCTAATGCCTGTTGGGAGATGTTCAACTCCTATTAAACTTGTTATGGCCCTTTAACATTAATTGGGTCTTAGGTTCACATGTTCTCCAAACATTTTTCCCTTTAGCATTCAAAACAATCTCTTCTTTTATCGTTCGTTAAGTCTACTCAAAACATCAAATGAACACTAAAGTATAAAAACATTAGAACTTCTTTTGGTTTTGTTGTAGTTTTGTTATCATTCAAAATAAATCATTCAAAGTAGAAGAGTGAGTCCAATGTCTTGGGTTACATGTTCTCCAAACATTCTTCCCTTAGCATTCACAATAGAGTCCACCATTGTCTAGGTCATTTATGTTTTGTTTTGATCCATATCATTAGACAAGTAAAGATCAACTCTGCCAAATTTTACTTGTGTTAGAGCTAGGTTTCTTCATTTTCATAACCACCACCATTCATAAGAGACATAAAGCTTTCATACGTGTTGGTTATCGATGTTATTGGAGTTTATTAAGGGATGCTAATCTTGTTTTTCCCTTGTAGGTTTTCTTTTGTTCAAATGCTACTAGATATGCATATTGGATCTTCTATCCTTTGCATCATTTTTTGGACCCAGTCCCTTCTAAATAAATGAATTTATTTTTTTCCAAAGAAAAGAGCAAGAATAATAAGAAAATAGGGGAAAATGTGAATTTGAAGTGGAAATAAAATGTAGAAGAAATTTAAATTTTAAAAAGAAAAATAAAAGATGATGATGAAATTCAATAGGGATTCATTTAGTATTGCCACTATAATTAAAATTAATAATAAATAATTATTTTTGAATTGTAAGTTTTTTTTTAATCTTTTTTAGTGATAATAATTCTTTTATTTTTTATAGAAAAATTATTAATCAATCATTAATAGTTTTAAGATATTAAATTTGTATATTTCTTACTAATATTTTAGGTTACGTATATACTATTAATTAATATATACTACTAACACTCCAATCACCTTGGCTCCTAATGTGAAGAGTCTTCGTGTTGTGAAAGACTATCACCTAATTAGCCTCTCACAGTAGGCACTTTTTGGTTCAAATAGAACAAAACCAATTTGGAAATTAAATTCAATTTATTTAGTAATTCAGTTCAATTTAGTTTGAAGTTTTAGCAAATTCAATTTCTTCAGTTCGGTTTGATTTTTAATTTTAAAATTTTGAAAAATTGAACCAATCCAAACTCTCCTATCCTATATTGTTTTGATTTTTTTTTTTTTTACTAAACCTAATCTTTTTCTTCCTTTTTCATAAACATTGTCTAGTTCAGTTCCCACCAACTTTTCTTCTCTTCTTATTTAAACTCCCAACCTTACCCCACCCTTTCTTCATGTTGTCACCAACCTCACCCCATCATGTCTTCACATTGCCACTGACCTTACCTCACCGGCCATTGACCCTCCTTCAAGCTTCACCTCTCTCTTTTGGCTCTCTCTATCTCTGCTTCATCATGCCTCCTTATTCCTCACACCTCTCTTAACTTCACAACTCCTCATTCTTATCGCAATTCCTTTCAGATCTGTAGGTAATCTTTTTATTTGATTTTGATATTGATATTATGAAAGAGACTCATCCTTATCCTCATCTTTATGTAATTTTTTATCCTCATCTTTGTGTGATTTTCTTATCCTCACACCATTGATTTTTTATTTGTTGATACAATTTGTGAGATCACTTCTTTTATATGATTTCTCTTGGGCATATGCGAGTTTAGCTTAACATTTATAAATAGCAAAAATTTGTCAATTGCATAATCTTTGATTTAATCTTTGATAATGTTAGCTTAATATGTTTTAATTTGTTAGTTTTATCTTTGATGATGTTAGCATAAGAATTTGTCAAGTTGTTAGCTTAATCCATTTTAATCTTTTGGTATGTCTATTTGTCTTTGATGATACAAATCTCTTTTGATTCTGATGTACACAGCTAACCCTTTATTTGATATATTCTCTTTCATACATTTTTCTTTGCTTTGATAAAGGAGAGGAATTTGTTATTATTTATAGCTAATTGAATGGTTATGTTGTAGAATAGAAAGAACTAGAAAGCTAAAGTTTTGATCTTTTTATTTGCTTTTTGTTGTTTCTACTAGATAACTCTCATTCTAATAGTAAAAAACGTAATGCTAATTCAATGGCATTTGTGGTCAACATATATTTGCAAATTTGAACTTTTCTTGTACCGAAATATTAGCTTGGAAATTTTAATTTGTAATATTTTGTTATGTTAGAAACTTTGTGTAAAATTTATAATATTTATTTGTCTTAAAATTATTATTATTTTATTGTAAGATTTATAATATTTATTTATCTTGAAATTTTTGTTATTATCATTATTAGGATTTTTATTACATTATATATCTCAAATTTTTATTTTATTTTTACATTATAATAAAAATCAATAAATTTAGCCAAATTACATGTAAAAAAAACCTAATAAATAAAGAAAGTCCAGTAAAAAAAAATTAATATTAAGCTCTTAGGTAGCCCAAACTGAAAAATTGAACTAAATATTTTGATTTGATTTAGTTAGATATTATATATAATTCAATTTGGTTTAAGAAATATGTAAGTCGGTAATTTATTTGAATCAATTTGGTTCAATTCGGTTTAAACCGAATCCTCACTCCAACTAGCCTCTACAATGTTATTTATAAGATTATTTCTCAGGCTATTACTAATGGATTGAGAGGTACACTAGATACTATCATTGATGATGTACAACATGCTTTTGTGCCTGGGCAACTTCCCACTGATAATATCCTTTTGGTTTTCAGGAGTATCCATTTGCTTTAGAATTATAGAGGTATCCATTAGGGATTCCTTTCCATGAAACTTGATATAAGCAAGGCCTCTCCATGATCGAGTGGAGTAGTCATTTCTTGAGAGAGTTATACTTTAATTGGGTTATCACAAATGGTGGGTTAATCTTGTTATGAGGTGTGTTCGTTCAGTCTCTTACTTTTTCCTTATTAATAAGTAGGTGATGAGTAACATTTGGCCTTCTCGTGGTATCAGACAAGGAGATCCCCTTTCTCTTTATTTATTCTTATTATGCTCCCAGGGTCCGTCTTTACTTTTATCTTATGTAGTTGAACATAGTCTTATTCATTCAAATTTGTAGACACTGCCCTATAGTCTCTCATTTATTTTTTGCATATGATAGTTTGGTATTTTGTAGGGTTAATATTATGGATTGTTTGAACTTGAAAAGTATGTCATAGTCTTATGAGATAGTCGCAGGCCAGCTTGTGAATTTTGATAAGTCAACTTTGTTATTTAGCCCTAGTACCCCCATGTTATTCAAGTTTCTATTGTTGACATGTTTTCTATCTAGGTGTTTTCAAGTCATGATGTTTGTCTTGGTCTACCGACCTTTTCAATGAGCAATAAGCGAGTGCAATTGGGGTACCTCAAAGGTAAAGTTATTAAGTGACTGCATGGGTGGAACAATAAGATCTTTTTTATAGGTGGTAAGGAAACTCTTATTAAATCTGTCAACGAAGCACTACCTACTTATGCCATGTCTTGCTTCAAGATCCCAAGATTGATTATCCATGATATTGAAAGGTCTTATGCTAATGTTTGGTGGGGGACTGAGGAGGGTCATCATAAAATCCATTGAAAGACTTAGTCCTTTTTACGTAAGTCTAAGCAGTTAGGTGAAATGGGCTTCATAGAACTTTTTGTATTTAACTAGGCTATGATTTGTAAGCAGATTTGGAGAATTATTTCTAAGCCTACCTCACTGGTTGTTTGGGTCCTTAAAGGTAAGTATTTCTCATATGGTAATTTCTTAGAGGTTGGTCTGGGTTATAACCCTTCATACATATGACGTAGTATACTATGGGGTCAAGCTTTATTTATCAAGGGAGTATATTGGTGCATAAGGGATGGTACCTCTCTTCGGGTTTATTATACTAAATGGATATATAGACTGCACAACTTCATGATTAAGTCTCTTAGATCTCTACCATATACTACTCTTATTTCTGATTTGCTGCTTTCTAAGGGGCATTAGAATAAACAACTTATCATGCAACATTTTCTTCCTTATGATGTCAAGACCATCTTAACTATTCCTTGACCTATATTCTCAATACTTGATCATATGTGCTGACACTTTAACAATTGTTAGACTAGGTTATTCAAAGCTCTATTTGATATTGACAATAAAGATTGAAAGTACTAATGTCAAGTTTAAGTGTTGTTTTTTACAGTTTATAAGAGTTATCTTTAATGGAAGTCAAAATCTCCATCTTTTAGAAGAACATCCAAATTTATGGTCGGTATCCCCTAAATTGCGACCATGACACTGCTATAAGAAAGGATGAAGCTAGGTCAAAGGAATTCGCGGGCGAATTCGCAGCCGCGAATCAGCTGAAGGAGTAATGGTTGAATCACAGACGAATTTGTGGTCTGTGTCACGCCTCAGTCGCGACCGCGACTTTTAAAGTGATTAAAGAAGGAATCAAGACCACAATCATAGCATGCCAAGTGTCCTAGGTATTCATTGGAGAATAAAATTCGCAAGAGCAACATTTTGAGTAGCGACCGCGATTTAAGAAGAAGAAGGTTGTCTTTCAAATAAAAGAATCTGCGTTCTGAGTCGTGCCCTGTACAAAGAAGAATCGTGACCATGACTTTTATGAGTAGTTAGAATGCAACAACTATATTTTCCTGGTGAACTAATGAGTAGCTGCCATGTGGACTAGCCGTTAGACTCAAAAGGTACTTTCAACTGTAATTGGAAATTTGCGACCGCGAAAAGTCAGTAGCGACTACAACTTCAGCCTGACAAGCATTTAATACTGAATCTGCCTAGCACATCTTGGAGATTTGTTTATAGTTTTAGAGTAACGTCTCTTTGGCGGATGTGGGTTATAAATACTCCACTAAACTGATGTTAATACAAGAGAAAAACAATTGGTAGTGCCAAAACTTTTACAAAGTTATTTCTCAACTTTAATTCTTTATTTCTTTGTAAATAGTTTGGTGTGAGCTTTAAACACCTTGTTTAGGTTTGAGAGTTAGCCTAGTTGTAAAATTCTTGTATAGGTTTGAGAGTGAGCCTAGTTATAAAATTCTTGTATAGGTTAAGTGTTAGCTTTGAAAAACACTTGTAAGATTTGGTGTGAGCCTAAACACTAAGTTAAGTGTGAGCTTGTAAAACACTAGAGATTGAGTGAAATATCCAATTGGTGAATTGGAGAGTGGATGTAGGGTTAGTTAATACCCGAACTACTATAAAGCTCTTGTGTTCATTCTTCTCCTACCCCTTTCTCTAATCTTTCATTCTTGTGTGCTTCCTCTAAAATTAAAAGTCCAAATTTGCCACCAATTCAACCCCCCCTTCTTGGTGCACTAGGGCCAACAATAGAAAGGTGTTTTTAAGTTAAGAGTGCTTATTGGTTGGGAGTCATGCCTTTATCTTTATCTACTCCTTCATTTTCCTCCAATTCTAGTCTAGAAGGTTGGTGGAAATTTTTATGGAATTTGAGCTTGCCCCCAAGGTATATATTTTTCTTTGGTGATGTTGTAGTGAAATTCTACCTTTTAACTTCTTCTTGCTTCAACTTCAGTTTCATGTGCCTGTTAGCCTTATTATTTTTCGATGTGGATTTAGTTATGAAGATGTATGCCATGCTATCTTTTCATGCCTTTTCTCTATGAACATATGGTTTCATAGTCCTTTTCAGGCTTTTATATCCCAATTACGAAAGGGTAATACTTTAAAAGTTTTTTGGATGGTCAGGGTTAAGTTAGATATACAGGATTTTGAGTTATTCTCTATTTACTACTGGATGGCTTGGGAAAGAGAAATAGCATGAAGCATGGAGACTTATGCTTAGATGGTTTTATGGTGTTCAATTGGATTGAAAGCTATCTTAATAACTTTAATAGGGTAATGAAGGGTGTTCAAGATGCTCAGTTATGCCATGTTACTCTAGCATCATGGCAGGCACCTCTAGTGGATCATTATAAGCGTAATGTTGATGCTTCATTGAATGAGGATTCTCGAGTTTGTAGATTAAGAGCAGTGGTGTGGAACAAAGAGGAACTTTGTATGGCTACTTATGCTTCTAGTGATCCTCATGTTCCTTCAAAGCTTTGTGGCAAGCTTATAACTATTAGAGAAAATCTTTGTATCTTTGGAATGTGATTTTAATAAGATAATAGTGGAGTCAAATTGTTTGCAAGCTATCACATTGTTGCACTCATCTAATGCCTCCTTTCCATAGTTCAGTTTGATCATTGTTGATATTATTAAACTTGCTTCCTTATGTGAGTCTGAGTTTTATTTTGGCTAGGAGATTTTATAATAGTGTTGCTCACTTTCTTGCTAGTTTTGGGGTTAGTCTAGATTTTGAATAGGTGTGCCTTGGGGATGAATTTTCTTTGTATGTTTGATACCTTTTATTGGCAAATTTATCTTAGATTGTATTGCAAACTGTGTCTTAGTGTTTTGGTGAATAACTCTTTTTCTTTTTCAAGGTTTTTCTGTTTGAATTTTATTTTAAAGGTTTTTAACGAGACTCCTATGCTAAGGTTTTTTATTCCTAATAATGATATTTCTGCTTCAAAAAAATCATATTTTATTCTAATTTTCTTCAACAAGAAATGTGAGAGTAAATAATTTCATCCATAATTTTTTTATTACCTTCTTTTTTTAGGCTAAAAGGAAGGAATTTCGACGATGGTACAAAGAAAAGTATCCAAACAATAAATCCATTTCTATTGTGATTTTTTTTATCTCATTATTTTTTTTAAAATAATGATTTCTTTTTTGGTTTAATATTTTACTTTTTGAATAAAAAATAAAAATATATTATTGTTTTTAAATTGAAAAATAATAAATAATTCAATTGGTCAAGTGTATTAATCTTTCAAAATAAAAATAATTATATATTATTGTTTTGGTATTAGATAAATATTGAAAGAGAAAGTTATTTTATTTTTAGTAAATTCATTTTATAATTGAAGTATTTCACTGTTATTTAGTGATAAATACATGGATAATGGATGAAATTCAATTGAAATTTCATTAACACTCTTAACGGATCCATAAAGAAAACTTCATAACACAAAAGCGAATCATTAAGAAACTTAAGATTTATGTTTTTAAATTGAAGAATTGAATATAAAAAACACAAAAATTTTGAGGCCTAGGCTGAGTTTTTCTAGCTAAAAAAAAAATAATGTTTAGTGAGATAGAAGATCAAATGTTTACTTGAATTTACAATGATACTCAAATTTTAATTAAATCATTATATTCTAATTTGACAAAACGGTTTCAAATTGCACTTATTATCAAAGTTATATATATATATATATATATATATATATATATATATATATATATATATATATATATGGCTCCAACTGGAAAAAGAAATTAATATCAAATCCATCAATATAAAATTTGAATAAAATTTTACAAACAAATTGCTAATGAGTTTCTTAAATTAAAAATTGTATTATTAAAAATAAATTTTACAGTAAAAAAATACAAAAAAAAAGCTCTTTTTAATAATCCAATTTAAAAAAATTATTTTAAATAATTATTTTATTAAGATATTAATTCTATTGCTATTGATAGTCCAATTAAAAAAAATCAATGTATCAAACAATCATGTTAGCTGAAAATATATACTTTTTAATTTTAATTTTCAGTATCAATACAAATATAATTACAAATTCGTGAAAAAATTTTTAGTTTTGATGTTATCAAGCCTTAAAAAATAGTTATTCTTCAAAAATAATTTACAAAATCAATTAACAAAATTAAAAGCTTTAACAAAGTTCAAAAGAGAAAAAATGGCTTAATATTTAGGTGTTTTTTGGTAAAACTAAAAATTAAGTATTGAAAATTTATAAGTTGAATCATTCTAGTATTAAAAATTTTAAAAATTGACTGATCATTGAGTATATATCAATTTTTTATTTAAAAAAATCAAATCTATTTTTTTTAAAAAAAAAGCAAATCTAAGAGATAATTTTAAAACAACATAATTTTATATTTTACAACAAATTATTATATAATTTGATTTTAAATACTTTTAAATTATTAATTATATCATTGTCAATGAAAAAGGATTGTGATAAAGAATGAATATTATCAAAATAGTAAAATTTTCTATTACTTAATCTGTTAAGTAAAAATTTTCTACTTATCATATTAAGTGATTTTTTAAAATTATGTGTTTAATAAAAAAAAATATATTATCAGATACACTTAAAAAAGTTAAGAACTTAAAAATAAAAACCGTTATCAAGCAATTTTTTAAAAAATAAATGTTGAATATTTAATTATAAGTATTTAATATGGTTATCAAACATCATTCAAAGTTATATAAATTAGCATAAATTTTATAGAGTTTGATTCAATTAAATTTAATTTTAAAAATTAATTAAATTAATTTTTCTTATCTCAGAAAATGATAAAAAAATTTCAATCATCAAAATTATATATTTTTTTCTTTTTTATTTCTCTTTTTGTCTCTTTTCCCTCTCTTTTCTTCATTTTTATCTCCAAAATCTGTAAAAGGATTATTATTATTTTTAGAATACAAAAGAAAAGAAGCAGCGAATTAGACGATGGCACATTGCATTAATCTCAACCATGGAGGGAAGAGAAGGAATGCCGAGGTATGATTCAGTGCATGGCAAAATACGTCTCTAAGCTCTTAAACTAATTTTTGATGACATTGGGCTCTCAATTTTTTACCACATCCCTTTTTTAACATCTTCACAGGGCGTGCATTTGTTAACCCGTTACAAGCACGTAAAAAGCAAAATGACCAAGTTGATGATGCCAAATTGATTATATCAAGCCTTCAACTTTTATCAAATATGCTATTTATATAATTTATATAAATTATTTATAAATTTAATATATATATATATATTATTTTTATTTAATTTAATTAATCAAGAATTTTTACCGTACAAAGTAGAATTTAAAATTTTGTTATTATATTATATATTTTTAGGATAGTATAAGAGATAAATTCAGAAAATAAAAAATAAAATTCTCAAAAAATTGGATAAATTCAATAGTTTTAACTATTTTTAAAAATTTTAATTAAATCCAAATAAACAATTAGGCATAATATCATATCAACTCAATAGTTTTGATTATTTTTTAGGATGATTAAAAGTGGATCAACTCAATGGTTTTTATAATTTTTAGGATGATTAAAACTATTAAGTTGATCTGATTTTGAGAATTTTATTTTATCCTAATTTTTTTATTGTTGAATTTATTTCTTATATTATCCTAAAAAAATAACAATATAACAAAAAATTTTGAATTCTTTTGAATTGGATTCAATTAAACATATTTTTATAAAAAAAAAATTAGAAACTATTAAATTGATCTAATTTTTAGGAATTTTATTTTATCATAATTGACTTCTTACTATATCTAATATTACTCTAAAAAAAATAATATAGTAAAAAATTTAAATTCTGCTTCGCACTTTTAAAAAATCATTGGCTCCAATTTAAAACAAAATTTTGATACAATTAAATCTATTTGTTTACAAAAATAATTAAAACTATAAAGTTGATCCATTTTCTAAAAAATTTTTTATCATCATTTCTTCCTTACTAAATTTATCTTTTATATTGTTCTAAAAAATATAATAATATATAAAAAAAAATTTTGAATTCTAATGTATACTTAAAAAAAATCTTTACTCCAAACAGGAACAATATTATTTTTTGCTTAATTTTTTTATTTTGGTTCAGTTAAATTTTTTAAAAAATAATTAAAACTATTAAATTTTTCTATTTTTGGAGAATTTTATTTTTTTATCAATATTTCTTCCTTTCTGAATTTATCTCTTATACTATTCTAAAAAATATTATATAATTTGAATTTTACTCTGCACTATAAATTTAAACTTCTTGATAAGATAAACTTTGAATAATTTATCTATTATTTTTATTTAATGATAATTAATCAAGATAATTACATAGTGCAAAGTAAACTTATTCTCAAAGTAAACTTCTTGATTAATTATAATTAAATAAAAATAATTATATATATTAAATTTATATGTAATTTATATATATTATATAATTATTTTATTTATATATACAATTTATATAATTATACATAATAAATATATAAATTATAATTATAATTATATAATTATAAAATATAAATATATAATGATAAATTATAAATATTCCTCTAAATTATAAATATATAATTATAAAAATAACGAGCTCAATAGCAGATTTGATAATGTTAAGAGGCTTAGTAACAAATTTGATAAAAATTTGAGGGCTCAATTGATCAATTTATAAAATCAATTTGTTCATTTTGCTTCTCACGCACTTTTAATGAGTTAGTGAACATATGTTTCATGGAGTTCTTAAAAAGAATGTGATGAAAATTTTGAAAACTCAAGAACTCAAAGTCACCATAAGTTCCAAATATTTTAAAAATAACTAGCTCAATAGCGGATTTAGTAATGTTGAGGGGCCTAGTAACAAATTTGATAAAAAATTGAGGGCTCGATTGATCAATTTGTAAAATCAATTTGGTCATTTTGCTTCTCCTGCGCTTTTAACGGGTTAGCAAACATATGCTTCATGGAGTTGTTAAAAAGAGTGATGAAAATTTTGAAAATTCAAGAACTCAAAGTCACTATAAGTTCCAAATATTTTAATAGTTGTTTTATGAAAAAGAAAATAATATATTTAAAAACATGTTAAACACCAAAAATAATTTTCTCATAACCATATATATATATATATATATATATATATATATATATATATA
>CATIWR010291416.1:0-48139 GCA_949677035.1 Omphalea diandra
ATAAATTTGTTTTTGTATATAGCCCAATTCTAATACATGCTCTTGTTTTGTGCAATCAGTCTCCTTTAGTTTCAATAATAGTACTGGAACTATTGAATTTTTTGCTAACACAAACTTTAAGAGGTGAAAATAGGACATTCAATTTGTTTAGGGAATGAGTGACATAAAATATGTTTTTTTTTTTTTTTTATGATGATGAGCCTGCTAAACCTACCTGTGAAAGTAATATTGAAGGAAGATGAATTACATGTAAATTGGGAGAGATCTAATCATATTAGTCTTATGGCTATGAGGAAAAAACTATTTTTGAATATTTTAGGAGTAGTTTGCCCACTGATGTTACCGCCAAAGTCTTTATTGTTGTTATATAAAATAGATACTTTGTATCTTATAATATTAAGGTTGTGACTGTTACTAGTCAGTTAGCTAGTATGAAATACAACCATAGAGGGAGTGTAAGGGATTATATTCTAAATATGATTCACCTTCACACTAAACTTAAGGGTTTTAAATATATCAGCTTGACATTGAAATCTGAATTTTGTATAGTTTTGGAGAACACCTTTTATGTTCCATCTTTTAATAGAAATTTAGTTTATGTTTCTATTTTGGATAAAATTGGATATCATTTTACTATTGGTAATGGAAGAGCCAATATGTTTTTAGATTCCAAATTGATCGGTAAATGAGTTTTGTTTGATAATCTATATAGATTGTGTTTGGATGATGCAAGAGATTGTGAACATTCTTGTGAAGCTAATGTTGTGGCCAAACGATCCTTAATTGAAGAAAATCTTTTTTCATTATGGCACAAACGTTTAAGTCACATATCTAAAGAAAGAATTGGAAGACTAGTGAAAGATGATATTCTTCCTTCTCTTGATTTTAAGGATCTAGATGTTTGTGTGGATTGTATAAGGGGTAATTGGCTAAGAATAAAAAGAATGGTGTTAATAGAAGTTCAAATCTTTTGGAGATTATCCATACATTGGTGGACCTTATTCACCTAGGCAATAAATATTTTATTGATGATTTTTCTCGTTGTTTGACTATTTATACTTGATAAATGAGAAATCTTATATCATTGAGGTGTTCAAAATTTTCAAAATTGAGATTGAGAAACAATGAGGAAAAGTCATTAAAATTGTGAGGTCTGATCGAGTGGTGAATATTATGGCAAATATAATGAGACTTTTTCACATGTTTTCTCTAAAGATTTCCTTAGAATAATTATGGCATTGATTGCTCATTTTGATTTAGAATTGTATCAAATAGATGTCAAGACGACATTCTTAAATGGTGATTTGGGTGAAAGAGTTTATATGATGCAACCTAAGGGTTTTAAAGGAAGTGGTAAAGAACACTTATTTTGTAAATTGAAGAAATCTATTTATGGTCTCAAACATGCTTCGCGTAAATAGTATCTCAAATTTGTTGAGATGAACACTTCACTTGGTTTCACTGAGAACAAGATAGATTAATGTATTTACTATAAGATCAATGAGAGTAAATATATATTTCTTGTTCTTTATATTGATGATATTTTGTTGACTAGTAATGACATGAGAATGATTTGTGAAACTAAGTAGTTACTCTCTATGACTTTTGATATGAAAGATCTTAGAGAGACATTTTTTGTCTTGGGTATTGAGATTCGTCATAATCTGTCTCATCATTTATTAGGTCTTTCTCAAATGGCCTATATTAATAGTGTGCTCAGTAGATTCAATATGCAATCTTGCAAAGGTGGTGATACTCCTATAGTGAAAGAAGATAAATTTAATAAGGAGCAATGCCCTAAAAGTGATATAGAGAAATAGACCATTGATAATAATCCTTAAGCAAGTGTAGTTGGCAGCTGAATGTATGCCCAGGTGTGTACAAGACCAGATATTGTAGATATTGTTGATGTTTTTGGTTAATATCTCTCTAATCCTAAGTGGGATCATTAGGTAGCTGCTAAGAAGGTAATGAGATACTTGCAAAAGACAAAAGATTATATGTTGGTTTATAGGCGTGTGGATGATCTTGAAGTGGTGGGGTATTCAGACTCTGATTTTGCAAGCTATCAAGATGATATGAAATCTACTTCAGGTTATATTTTTATACTTACTGGCGGTGTTGTTTCGTAAAAAAGTGTTAAACAAACACTTACAACATCTTCTACTATGCAAGTTGAGTTTGTTGCATGTTATGGTACTAGTACACAAGGTATATGGTTGGGTTGCTTGTGGTTGATTATATTACTAGACCACTTTGAATCTATTGTGATAATAATGCTGCTGTATTTTTCTCTAAAAACAATAAAAGTTCAAGTGGTTCTAAGCATATGAAGATTAAATATCTTACAGTCAGAGACTTAGTAAAGAAAGAAGACATTGAGATTCAATATGTTAGTATTGATTTAATGTTAGCTGATCCTCTAACCAAAAGACTCAAACCCATAGTTTTTAAGAAACATGTTTGTGATATTGGTGTTGTGGAGTTCTTTGATGTGTTTGGTTAGTGGGAGTTTTTGTGCTTGTAATTGAACGTTCAAGTTAAATAATTTTGCTACATTGCTATTCATATTTATATGAGATCGAGTACTTTGTAGTTGTTTATTTTGCGTATGTGCACATTTTATATATATATATATATATATATATATATATATATAACATGCTATGCATTGTGGTTAATGTGCTTAAGACTAGTGTGATTATCTTAAGCTATGTTGGTTTTCACTTGTGTTTTTGGAAACAAAGGCTAAGGCATTGTGAGTATATTTCCAAATGGAAATAAAAACCTTATTGTGAAGCCTTGTGACAGGCTAAGGCATTGTGTGTATATTTCCAAATGGAAATAACAGCCTTATTATGAAGCCTTGTGAATTTTTTTTGCTCGTTTGAGCATGTGTGAAAGAGAAATGTTTGGAGGACTGATAAGAAAATAGTGTATTGATCACATGTGGGCGCTATTTTCTTGATACACTGCCATATTGAAATCCAGGTCGGTTAAGTTGTCAATATTTGTGACTATGGATTGGTACTATATCAATAAAGGGCATAACTACTGTCATGATCCAATATTGATAATTTAATGTGAACATAATTGTGTTTGAGGTGTCACTTTATCAATAAACTATATGTTTTCTAAATTTGTGTGACCACACTTGAGTTTAAAGTATTTAGTCTGAGAGTCATTTTTAAAACTGTTTTCTTTCTTAAAACATGAAAACGTCATAATTAATATTGTCCAAGTGGGAGAATGGTGAAATTTTTATGTGGGCTAATATTAATTATGAGTCTATTTTAATTATTTATAAAACAGACTGAATAATATAGTTCATTAATTTGGGGTAAGCCCAATTAAAATGTGATCAATTGAGTTATGGGCTTGTGACACCTTTTGTGGGCTGATATGGAAGACGATCAGTGTAGGCCTATTTTAACATGGACTTGTGATGGGTGTGCCTGTTAAAATTATTATAAATAGGCTAGGTCCCCTCTCCTGCCTTCATAATATTTGACAACCCTAGTTGCTACACCTATTGGTAGTCGTCTTGTGGGAAGGTCAAGGAGAGGAAGACTTAACTCTCTTTTTCAACTCTTCTGATATGTTATCCGAGTGTTCTATTTTCAGTGATCGGAATAATGACACGGAACAATTTAGGATCTAATGCACAAAAAGGTATAAAATTTGTTTTCGCTTTCAGATCTACTGCGCAAACAGGTACACAATTTTGCTTCTGCTTAATTATGAATGATGTTCTAAATTCATGTACTAAATTCTGAATAAATTCTTACGGTCATATGATTTACCATTTTTCTAGAATTGACAAAAAATAAAAGTTTGACTAAAAGTTTAACTGATAATTCCTCAGTTGTCCAACATCTTTTTTTTAGATGAATCGGGCGTCAAATGAAAACGTGTAAAAAAAGAATTCCGAAAAACTCGAATCACCTAAAAAAGAGATCTGGTAAGTTTTTGACTTGGTTTGGCTCAAAACTGCCCAAAATGACATCGTTTGAGCAGTCCAATTGGGAGTGATGTTGTGCTAGCTGCGTGCCCAAAACAGCGTCATTTTGGTGTGGGCCTCTCTCTCTCTCTCTTCCTCCTGTGGTGCGGGAGCCGCAAATATGCTTTCCTTTCATCTATTTTAACATTTTAGTTTTGGCTTTTGGCCAAAACTTATCCAGATCTCTTTTTTTTTTCTTTTTGTTTTATTTCTTTTTTTATATAATAATAATAATAATAATTAAAATTCTCATAAGTAAAATCTGTATCATATAAAATTCAATTTCTTAATTCATAATTAACTTATTTTTCATAAAATATATAAATTAACTTAAATTAAATTAATTCTCTTAACATAAATATAATATTTTAACTTACATAAATTATTATTAAATTTACTTAAATCAAATAATAAATCATCCACAATTAATTATTTTACATGACATAAAATATATCGTATAAATAATTTGAACTTCCAAATTAATAAAATCTTCTCAAATAAATAATCTAACTTTCATAATTAAATACATTAAATTAAATAAACTTAAATACTATTATTAATTAAATTAAATTAATTAATAACTTAAATAAACTTAAATAAATCAGTATCCTTAACATTAGCAAAATAAATTCCTTAAATATTTACTTAACATAATAAATTCACACAATATAATTAACATTAAAATAACTTAAATCATATACTCATATTAATTTAAATTAATTTCCATAAATTTATTAATTCTCAATTAAATCATACTTCAATAATTAAATTCATATCTTTAATTTCTTAAATTATTTAATATATTTTCTTTACACAAACTTAAAAATAATAAATATCATCACATACTCATTTAAATTTAATTTCTTAACGTAAAATATTCATTAGAAATAACTCTTTAAACTTAATTTATAATAAAGAATATAATCTTAATTAAAATAATAATCTGATTAATATAAAATCACTTATCTTTAAAATATTCATAGATACATTAAATAATCTCATTTAACACATTAATATATATATATATATATATATATATATATATATATATATATATATATATATATAAAATTATTAGTAAATCATTAAAATTTATATAAAAAAAAACACATTCTTAAAATAAGTTCGGTCACCAAAATTTCTAAAAATCAAGTTTCATACCTTATAAAATGCCCCCTTTATTGAAATTTGTCCTCAAATTTTTCACACTAGTGTCACATATGCCTTAATATCCATCTTTTAACCTATCTTTATAATTCTTGGATTATAAATGATTTAAGTCAACCTATATTTACTCCTAACGATCTCTAGAGTTAGGAAAGAATTAAAATTACTAAAATTTTCATGTGTAACTATAAATTTATTTAGAACATGTATGAGTTAAATCTCATTTAATCATTAGGATGACTTGTCATGATTATGGGAGATCATTCCATAACCATGATCAAGAAATCCTCATGACCTCTTTAAAAATAATCATTCCTTTCTTTAATAGTTTTATAGGACAAACATAAGTCGATATTCTATCTATAAGTCTATCTCTTAACTCCAACCTTCTCTTTCTATGCTTATCACTTAAATCATTTTAGTTTTATTACATTTCATAATCATTAACATATAACCTCATTACATCATATAACTTAATTAGTGATATTTAGTTCTCATATATATAAATCCATTCTAGACATTTTATAATATATTTAAGCCATTATACTTAAGCATTAACATATAACCTCATTACATCATATATCTTAATTAGTGATACATACTTAAGCTATTATACTTAAGCATGAACTGATGGCATCAATCTTATGCTTAACATGCAAAACAACTGTGTGTGTTGAGGGTGAGTTCCTTTGCGAAACTTAGTATTAATTATATATATATATATCTATGTGCATGCTCACATGCCTTTACATGATGCATTTCTAACTATATGGCACATTTACTATACATAACATATCATTACACATATGGATAGTCAAGTCCATGGGAATCCCTGCTTAGGATATTTATCTTTCTCACACAAGAGAGTTGCCTCACCAGTCGTAAGCTCGTGGAAGAGTTGTCTCACTAGTCGTGCCTTTACTTATCTCTTACACAAGAGAGTTTCCTCATTAGTTGTGTCATGCATGCATAACATTCATTTATTTCATGCGGGTTATAATCCTTGCATAACTAGCTATGACTTTATGGATTCTCACTTCTTCCCCGAACTATTATCACATCATATTGCATTTATACATAGCAATTTATTTCGTGTCATTTCATTTCAATAATAAAATTCATATAACTTTATATTAACATAATTTTGCCTACAATGGTGTGTGTGTGTGTGTGTATATATATATATATATATATATATATATATATATATATGTCATAATTGCTTAACTCTTCAGTATCCTTAATACTTAGAGTCATACACACCTACATATATAAATAAATCTAAATTAATACAATAAAAATACTAAAAATATGAAGAGTTGTCTAAACTCATCTATAGAACATATTCTGCTTATAAAATAAGCTATTATTGACTAAAAAGGCTCATAAGGGTATTAAATGTAAACTTTTACTAAGCTTGCAATTTAGTGCAAAAGCTACATTTACATGCATAACTACTATCATTTGAGTCCATGATCCATATAGAATCTCACAATTTACCATTTAATATCCATATGCATGTATAACTATCATTAATTCTACTCCAAACATATCAATCTTTAAATCCTTAAACTTTCCTAAACTTGCCAATTTAGTCTATTCACTACATATACATCTTAGTTAACATCGTTACTTCCAATTCATTATAATAACTTAGATTATGTCAATAACTATTAATAATTCTCCATGAATTGCCTTAATCCTCAATTTTATAAGTATCCTTAAACATTTTATATTAGCTCAATTTAGTCCAAAAATACAATTAACCCCAAATTATATGAAATTAGCTTAAATTCCTCCATCAATAATTCACCTAAAATTATTTTATATCCATATAATCTATTTTTCAATAATAAATCTTACATAAACATCAATTTAACATTTTAGGATCCAATTTATAATTATTAAAAAATTTTTAAAGTTCATAAAATCTTGTCAAAACCTTTTAAAATTCATGAACCCTGAATTGTAGTGATCAAAGCACTTAATATTATTTTCAGGCGTGAATTTCTATTTGAGCTTGTTGGGCCACTACTAGAACAATACATGTGGTGATCGTAGTTCACTGTTAATGGTCATTAGAAACATGATAAAAGCCAACTCGTAGATCTTTCTATCATAAGTCCATAGAAATCAACAATGTCATCATATGAGTTACCTTTATCCAAAACTAACCAAAAATAAAGTTTAACTAAAGTTTTGATCGAAGATTCCTCCGTGATCTAATATCCTTTTGAAACAAATTAGGTGTCAACAAAAAAACCTGTGGAAAAAAGCTTTCTATAGATACTTTAATCACCAGAAAATGGAGCTCTAATTGGAAAAGTATTGTAGTTTGAAGTTTATGTCTTGGTTTAGCCCAAAATCACCCAAAACACCCCCAAGGTTAGGTAAAACCAAACTGAAATTGAAAAATCTAATTGAACCATTTAATTTGGTTCAATTTGAATGGTTCAATTCGATTGTTAATATTTAAATTTTATGTTTTTGATTTAGTTTGTATAAATAAAAATCGACTAAGTCGAATAAATCAAACTAAAATAAGATAAATATATTTTTTGTAATTTTATAATGTCCTTAAGGGCATTTATGTTTTTTAATCTATAACTAAAGAAGCCTTAGATCTCCTTTAATTTTTATCCCTTTCTCATTCCTTCATTCTTCTTTCTCGTGCAGTGCGGTTGACATACCAAAACTTATCCATACTTTTTTTTTTTTTTTTTTTAGCTTTTGTTCTCTTTTTCTTTCATTTATTTATTTTTTACTTTTTAGAATAATAATAATAATAATAATAATAATAATAATAATAATAATAATAATAATAATAATAATTAAAATTCTCATAATTAAAATCCATATCATATAAAATTAAAATTTTCTATTCATAATTAAATTAATTTTCATAAAATATATAAATTAACTTAAATTCAAATAATTTTTTTAAACAAAAATATAATATTTTTACTTATATAAATTAACATTAAATTTACTTAAATCAAATAATAAATTATTCATAATTAATTATTTCTCATGATATAAAATATATCTCATAAATAATTTAAACTCTCAAAATTAATAAAATTTTCTATGATAAATAATCTAACTTTTTCATAATTAAATACATTAAATTAAATTAACTCACATAATAACTTTTTCATAATTAAATGCATTAAATTAAATTAACTCACATAATATTCTTAATTAAATACATTAAATTAAATTAACTCACATAATAACTTTTTCATAATTAAATGCATTAAATTAAATTAACTCACATAATATTCTTAATTAAATCAAATTAATCAATAACTTAAATAAATCAACATCCTTACCATTATTTACTTAAATTCCTTAAATATTTACTTAACATAATAAATTCACAAAATATAATTTAACATTAGAATAACTTAAATTATATACTCATATTAACTTAATTAATTTTGTTAAATTTCTTAAATCTCAATTAAATCATACTTAAATAATTAAATTCATATCTTTAATTTCTTAAATCATTTAAATGTTTTTTTTTTCTCTATATAAACTCATCTTAAAAATAATAAATACATCATGTACTCATTTAAATTTAATTTGTTAAATATAACTCTTTAAACTTAATTTATAATAAATGATATAATCTTAATTAAAATAATAATTTCATCAATACAAAATCATTTCTCTTTAAAATACTCACACATACATTAAACAATCTTATTTAACACATTAAAATATAAATGATTATCAGTAAATCATTAAAATTCATACCATATACATAAAAATAGGAAAAAATATTTTAAAATAATTCTGATCGCCAAAATTTTCTAAAATCAAGTTCCAGAACTCACATTTTACATTTCTTGCCCTAATAAATGAATTCACTTTTCTTTTATTTTAAATGATTTCTATTCACAACATCAATAAACAAATACACTTTCCTCAATTCCAATAAACAAACATAATTTTTTTTCTTGTCGGGGAAAAAACATAATTTTCAGAAAAAAAAAAAAAACCATAACAATATCTTTTTAAGCTACAATGTTGCTGTAAATACAAATCTCTTTAGTAAGTACTCAATGTAGTGAAATCGTCCTTTTTGTCATCCTCAGATTATCATCTCCTTATTGTATTGAAACACTATTATATATCTTTTTAGCTTTGAGAGAAGTAGATGGAAGCAATTTTGCTTTCGCGATTATTACATGTTGCTGAGGGGAACTTGATTTTTTATTTTTTATTTTGTTGATTTCCAATAAAAAACATAATTTTCAGAAAAAAAACCATAACAATATCTTTTAAGCCACAATGTTGTTGTAAATACAAATCTCTTTAGTAAGTACTGAATGTAGTGAAATCGTCCTTTTCGTCATCCTCATATTATCATCTCCTTATTGTACTGAAACACTATTATATATCTTTTTAGCTTTGAGAGAAGTAGATGGAAGCAATTTGATTTTGCTATTATTACATATTGCTGAGGGAAACTTGATTTTTTATTTTTTTTGTTGATTTCCAATATAAATTGCAGTGTCTTACCACTTTTCAACTTAGAAGTGACATTCATGCTCTCAATTAAGGGCAAATTTGTTCTACTATGAACAACAATAGTTGTCTTTAGTTGACCAAAAAAAAAAAAAAAAAGAAGAGTTAAATTTTCCTTAATTGAATCTCAAGAAAAGTTCAAGCCCTCAAAATGAGCCATTAGGTGACAAAGTCGCCAAAATTTTTTAGGGATTCACATTCGATTTATTCAATTTAGTTTTCATCACATTGAACTAATCAAATTTTATATTTTTACAAATTAAATTGAATCAAATATTTTTATAAATAGTACTAAATTCGAACTAAATTTTATGTTTTTACAAACCAAATCAGATTGTATTTGTATAAAATTATATTGATATCAAATTTTATGTTTTTACAAACTAAATCAGATTATATTTGTATAAAATCATATTGATATCATTTATTGAAATAAAATTTGTAATTTTAAAAATTCAATTAATTCAATTTGATTTGGTTAACCGAATAGCCACCCCTTCACTCCCTTCTAATTCGGTTACTTTTTGTCTTTTATGAAGAGAGTTTGGGAATAAAATAATATGGTGCAAGTTTTGATTTGTTTTTTGGGCGAATCGGAATGCAAGATGTGCGGCCATTCATTCCGGCCAAGGAAGACTTACTAAACAGCATATGATATGGGCAAAAGATTATCCCGATTCTTGTTAGCCCAATAGGACGAATAACAATGTGAACAGCTCTTGTCCGCTCGTTAATTCCGGCTCCTAAATCTGTTTTTGGGGAGGCCGCATTTGATCCTCGTTTCGTGCACAGGTGGAGTAGGAATTGTTCAATGAGCGCTGAAGCAGAATCCTTGTCCGGTGTGCTTTTCTGCGACTCATGCCGAGGAGTTGGCTATGAAGGCATTAGGTTGGATGTAGGTATGCAAATCAAGAGCTGTATTTTTTTCCCCTCGTTGTCCAAACCTTGTTTCTTTGCTTTGTAGGTCTAATGTTCCTCTTTCTTCCCTAGGAACCATGTTAGTAATTCATTTTTCTTGTTAGTCCCGATTTTTCATTTGTGGAATTCTGGAGCGCGTGGAGATTGTTCAATTCTGCAGCACATGTTGCTTCTCAAACTCTTCATAGGGGTGAACTTTGTTTCTGGTTTGATCATTGCCCAGTGTGTGAGATTATGGCTGGTATTTACTCAAAAAAAAAAAAAAATTTCTTAATATTGTTTACCCCGGAAAGGGGTATAACGTATGCTGGTTGGGGAAAGGAGGCCGTAGCCCTATGGCTCTAGAAAACGATGTAGAGTGAGTGAGAGCGGAGAGAGGAAAAAGTGGTTAAAGAAAATAGCAAGGAGGCAGAAGATTTGTAAAGGATCTGTCGAGAGAGTAGAGACATGCCCTATAGTTCTAGAACCAAAAAGAAAGTGTAGGGTATGATACAATAACCTGTTGTTACTTATTCCTACTGGCATACCATGAAAGTACTTCGACAGATATTAGTGTAACTTAAACTAGAAGAAGTTTTAAGTTCAAGAAAGCATGCAAAAATTACTTGATTACATTAAAAATTATAGCAAAAACACACGTTAATGCAATCTCTGAGTAATCCGTGTAAGTTCCACAGGCATGCAGTATGTCATGTTTATCAGGTCTGGTTGCATAATACAGTTCCAAGTTGCATTGCCTTATTGAGCAGACTAAATCAGATACGCCTACTATTTATTCAGACAGAATATTCACAAATACAACGCATAATGTAACTCAAAAGGATCCCCTAATCTCATACTCGTGGGAAATTCTAAGAGGAGATTGCGTAGAGACAGGCCTTTCTTCAGACCATAATTCGAGATTAACAGTCCCAGTTCCCCAATAGATGTAGCACTTATAGACCTCATTGATGCTAAATCGATTGACCAATCCAACACCAAGACATTTATCCACTAGCATCCATTCTCCTGAAATGAAAAGCCATAATCAAATTCAGAAATTCTAGAAGGCTTCTTGAACACCAACATGAATATTATTGAAAGAAATGAGCATTCAATAAGAAGAAAATGAGAGAGAGAGAGAGAGAGAGAGAAGAAAATATCAATAATCCAGTCTACATGAACAAAAAATTAATTGAAAATTGCGGATTGTCCTTGAATGCTTCAAGCCTGGAATTGATATGGTTCTACCAATTTAAGCAATATATTAGGAACAAGAAGAAAACAATTATTAACATATTACATACATTTTATGCTAGGGATTTCAACCTTGTCTATCGTGGTCCAGAAATGAACTTAGAAAATTCAATTTGTCTGGTTATTACATTTATTTAAAACCTCCCAAAATTTCCTATTTGGACTAGGCTTCCTTATTGTGTAGAGATCCTATTTGATTTTTTGTTTGGAGAAGAATTATTTTGAGTTGCAGGTTGTCAACTACCTTCTTTCAATCTCATCGTGTTATCGAACTAATATTCAGATTATTCTGATCAACTTCCATAGTCATTTGGAGTAAGGAATATTTCAGGATAATCTTTTGTAAATATGTAATGCAACCTCCATCAATGTAGCAAATCTGTTGTCTTTAGCCCTATGCATATAACTCTAGAAAAGAAGTGAACAACATTATCCTGTTGATAACTTTATACCTGTTCATGATTTAAGTATTATTCATAGCAATTAAGTTTTCATGCTTTTGCTGTCGCTGAAAGATGATTCAGTAGTATTTGGATACTGTTTCAAATCTTATAAATGAATCTATAACTAAATAATTTAAACGAATAGCATTATCTCAAAGTCAATTGTTTGACTCCACAATGTTGCATAAACACAAATTTGCACATATGCATACAAACTTATGTTCGCATGTGCAACTGCACATAAATAGGCTATTTCAGAAGACCCACAAACACGAGCTCTAAAAATACCTACCTAGAAATACCTAAAGATAGGCTATATTCAATATGGAAAAACGATGCATCACTTGGTTAAATATTAATGTCATGATATAAATATAAATTCCTTAATAAATGTCACAAAGCAGACACATTTCAACTAAAGAGAACAAGACATAGGAACTAGTGTTTTTCAAGATCACTACAGTACATTAAAAAAATGCGTTTCCACTCTAATCCAAATAGACAAAATTTCTACCAGGAAAACAGCTTTAAGCTGACAAGGTGATGGATATTTTTTTCAAAATCCATGACCAGTGAGAAGCACTTAGTTTAGGACTAGTTTTTTATGGCTAATTCATAATTTCAAAAGGGTTCAACTGATAATAAAGCCATTTGGAACCCAATTTGTCATCCAATGAAGAATTCAGTTATATATCAGAGATTGGTTTTGTCCATTTTGTTCACCTGTCAGGCCGCGTCTCTCTCTTTTTTCTTTGGTCCAGCTTTTCATTTTTTGTCATGCATTTCACTTTTTGCAAAAAGAAATGTAAAATTGCAGAAAAATAATAATATTTTTTTTAAAGCATACCATTTGGCAGAAGATTCCCTTCATAAAACTGATCCCCAGATTCAGGCCAAATTTCATGCTTCGATCCATCAATGGAAGTGAATGAGACAAAAGTTTCCATTGGGTGCAAGATGGTAAAGGTCGGATGTACCCTTAAGCAAACTAGTCTGCATGACAAAATTAACATCAGCAACAAAGAGGTAAGCATAACCATTTATCTTTTATAAAATAATAATGATCAAAAGAAAGAGAAGACCTAGCAAACAAGAGAATGGTGATAACATAGAGGTTCCTTTGTTACTGCAAGGTGATTCTAATGCAATGCTTAGTGGTAGGGACAGGCTAGGTGGGAATGAGGTTCCTAATTCTGCTGTTATTGATCTCCAGGAATGGCTAGCTGCTACATATCTAATGGAATTATGTCACTATGGAGGCAGGTTTACCTCGTCTAATAACCCAGGAAGGAGATAATAGAATTCTGAGGAAGCTTGATCAGTGCTTTGTGAATGACAGATGGACTGATGTTTGGAACAATTCTTTTTATGAAGTTTTAGGCCCTGGATTATCTGACTATTGTCCTCTGATGGTTAGAGCTAATGAGGGAGTTAGGTATGGCACAGATTCTTTCACTTTTTTCAACATGTGGTGTGAGCACCCTTCTTTCTTTAGCTATTGTGGGGCAGGTCTGCATAGTCAGATTCAAGGTACAACAATGTATAAGGTCTACCAAAAACTGAAACTTCTCAGAAAAAAACTGAATAAAGAAGTGTTTCATGATATTTCTGCACAAGTTAACAACAGCAGAGAAATGTTGGAGACATTGATCCTCTTAATAAAGAGGGCTGCTTTATTCACCATAGGAAGCTTCCTTCATGGGAGAACAACTTCACGAGGCAAAAGTCTAGAATAAGTTGGGTTCAGCTAGGTTATCAGAACACAAAGTTCTTTCACAGAGTAGTGATGCAAATAGCCAAGGCAAGTTAGCAAATTATCTACTTCAACATCAAGACGTAATCACAAGGGAAAGACTAAAGAAGTTTAAGGAGACAATTTGAACATTCATGCAACAAGGAGTTACACTTGGATTAGCCCAAAAAGAGCAAATGATGCGTGAATCCCAATTAAAAGCTAGTGGGAGCTTAAATTCTTCAAATGAAACACTTAACTTAATAGAATGGAGCCCAACTTGTGGAGAGCACCCAAACATAACTCAATTCGGTCAAGGCATGTAAAAATAAGCCCAAGGCATCTAAAAGAAAGCCTAAGTCGTGTAAGTAAGAAAATAAGACCCAAAGTCAAAGATTATTACAAAATTTCCTTATTTCCTAATTCTATTAGGATTTCCTCATTAGACTAAATCTTTTTCCTTTTCTATTTAGAAAGAGTTGTTCTTTAGTTAGGAAAGTACTTGATCTAATCTTATTGACTAATCATAATATTTCTTTGGTTTTCTATTTAGTTTAGGATTGTTTTTTCATTATTATATTAGGAAATATTGAATTCTGTTAGAGAATGTAAACTAAATTCTAATTGGTTTTGGATTAAGCATTGTAAAACTATAAATAGTCCTCATATTCTGCTAAGAGGGCATTCATTCAATCAATATTATTATTACTAGCAATTTTGCTTGTAAGATTAAATTTTCTTCTTGAGTTCTTAAATGGACTTGGTGAGATTGTTGAGTGAAGATTTAATAATTTCACAAACTTGTTAATTCTGATTTTAAATTGCTTAGTTGATTTAGAGTTTGAGTTAACACAACTTTAAATATTTATAACTCAGGTTGTTAGAACCAAGTTTTCTAAAAGTCTAGTTGAGATTTGAAGATCAAAACTCCAATACTTGGTTTGCTAGATTTTGGGCAACTGTTCTTTAGCATAAGGTAAGGATCAATCCAACATTGTTCGTATCATTTGGTATCAGACCTAAAGCTTCAAATCAAGTAAGTTATCTCCAAATTTCATTGTTCTTTGTATTCTTATTATTTTTGCATCAATTTGGATCCTATCTCCTTCATAGGGCTTTAATTTTATTTGTTCTTATTCTATGATATTTAGTTCCGTTTTCTTTACTTTTCTTCCATCAAATTAATTTGTTTTATCATATTTAATCACTCTTTTGTGTTTAATTCCAGTTCTGAACCATCATCAACATCAAGAAAATCACAAAAAGATTGAATATAACAAAAATTAGCAAGTCTCCTATCTCCATTCTGTTTCTTTGTGTTTCTTTTATCCCAATTCCTTTTTCTGTCCTAAGCATTCTTTGTGTTTATTTGTGTGTCTAGTGCTGAACCAAACTCATCCAAATTGATAAAAAAGTGCAAATTGTGATTAGCACTCAATTCCTCCAATTCGGCTTTCATTTGTTTCTTTGTATTGTTAAGTTGAACTGTGTTTCTTTTGATTCCAAATTCTGTTTTAGCTTCAGAAAAATAAAGAAAGAAAAAAATCAAAGTAAAAAAAAAAAGAGAAAAAAAGAAAGAAAGAAAAGAAGCTAAAGATCATATTTAATTTGTTTACAAACTAAGTAGCTGATTTTGAAGTTTTCATTGGTATTTGGCTTAGACTATAAAATCCCATCAATTTCAAGTTCAATTTCAGTATTGACACTTCAAAATTCTTTTTTGTTTTTAAAATTTTGATTAGGCCTTTAAAGATTTGTTTCTTGCACCAATTGTGTTGATTTTGAATCATTTATTTACTACATCTTTCTAAGGTTAGTTTGTTTGTTTGTGTTTGATTGATGCTTGCACTCAACATAAAATAACTTGAGTCCTTAAAGAATTTAAAGAAAAGAATCCAAGAAAGGTAAAAAGCACGACCGATGAGCTTAAAAGAGGTTAAAACCTGTTTTGAGTTAAACACAAGTGTGAGGACTATCTGTTGAATGTAAACACGTGAAGGAGTGTTTGGTGAGGTTATTATTTACTAACTATAGCAGAGCCTAAAAAAGAACTAGATTGGAAGTTGTTTATGAAAACTTCATAAGCTCGTATGACCCAAATTGAGAAGCAATTCCAAGTAATGCATGCGAAGATTTAAAGCCTGTAAATCGCCTCAAATTGCAACACCACCCGTACTAATTATAAGCAACCAAGATGCAGGAAGATTGTTCAAGATGATGAGGAAGGTGATTCCATGGAAGGCAGCTCTCAAAGATCTTGTAAATAAAATGACAATCTCAATAGCATCAAGATGAAGATTCTTACCTTTAGTGGTTCTAATGATCCCAAAGCCTATCTATCTTGGGAAAAGAAGGTAGATTTTATTTTTAATTGCTATAATTATAGTGAGAATAAAAATGTTAAATTAGCTGCTATTGAATTTATGGGATATGCTCTTGTATAGTGGGATCAAATTAAAAGTATTAGAAGATGTGAGGATCCACTAATTTTTACTTGGGTAGATACGAAGAAGGCCATGAGAAATAGATTTTTCCTAGTTATTACCTTAGACATATACACAAAAGGTTGCAAAGACTTGTACAAGGTAATAGAGATATAGAAGAGTATTATCAAGATCTTGAAATCACCTTGATGAGGGCAGAACTTGAAGAGCCTATGGAGCAAACTTTGGCATGTTTTCTTGTTGGTCTCAATAAAGAAATCGCCAATGAAGTTGAGCTAAAGCAATATGACACTTTGGAGGAGTTGTATCACCTTGCAATTGTGGTGGAAAAACAACATAAAAGTAAGCATTCTAAGTCCAATTTCAATTCAGTTTCTTGGACTAACAAGTTTAAAAGTGGTGCCCAAAACCGAACCATCAAAAAAGGAAGGAGAGAGCAAGCCTAACTCCAATGCTAAGGCTGAACCCCTTAAAAGGCCAAGTTCAATTATTTGCTTTAAGTGCCAAGAAAGAGAACACATGGCACATGATTGCCCTAACAAGAGAACCATGGTTTTACATGATCGAGAGATAGTAAGTGATGATTAGGATGATGGCTATGCAACTGACCCCAAAATGCTTTCATTGGAAGATGCTAGTGATGATGATTTTGAGAATCCAAATGAGGTAACTAGTAAGAATATTATTGTGGCTAGGTGTTCTTTAAGTGTGCAAGTTAAGGGTGATCAAATTCAAAGGGGAAATATTTTTCATTCTGCGTGTAGGATAAATGGTAATTTATGTCTTACTATTATTGATGGTGGCAATTGCACTAAAGCAGCTAGTACCTATGTTGTTGAAAGGCTAAATTTACCAACCATAAAACATCTTAAACCTTATAACTTGCAATGGCTAAATGATAGTGAAGAAGTAAAAGTCACTAAGCAAGTTTTGATATTGTTTTATATTGGTAGATATAAAGATGAAGTGCTTTGTGATATTATTCTTATGCAAGCTAATCATATACTTTTGGGTCAACCATGGCAATTTGATAGGCGAGCCAAACAAGATGGGTTCTCTAATACTTATGAGTTTGATTTGGGGGTAAGCATATTATTTTGTATTCTGTAACACCTCAACAAATTTTTGAGGACTAAAAAGTAATGAGAGAGAGAGAAAGTGCATTCAATGAAGAAAAATAAAAAGAAAAAGTAATACGACAAAAGAAGAGTAGTGAGAAAACCAAAAAGGGGCATGAGATTAGAGGGTGAAAATGAGAGCAAAGAGGGGATGCCCTAAAAAAGTGAGAGGCATGCAAAAGGAGAGGGTGTGAAAAAAGCTATATTTGCAAAAGAGATGTATGTAAGGAAAACTTTGCTAGCCAAAACACCCATGGTTATGCTTTTGTATAAAGATGTGAAACTAATGTGTTTTCCTTTTAGTGATGATCTAACAAATATTCTTCCTAGTGGTTTTATTTCCTTATTACATATCTTTTTAGATTTGTTTCTCGAGGATGTACCTAAAGGATTGCTACCCTTAAGAGGAATTGAGCACCAAATTGATTTCATTCTAGGCTCTCAAATTCCAAATAGGCTAGCCTATAGAAGTAACCCGATAAGACAAAGGAGCTTCAAAGGCACGTAGAAGAGCTCATGGAAAAAGGCTTGGTAAGGGAAAGTATGAGTTCTTATGTGGTTCCTATTTTATTAACACCTAAAAAGGATGGATATTAGCGCATGTGTGTTGATTGTAGGGCCATTAATAAGATAAACATTAAGTATAGACAACCAATTCCTAAGTTAGATGACATATTAGATGAATTGCATGGTGCATGCATGTTTTCTAAAATTAATTTGAAAAGTGGTTATCATCAAATTGGGATGCGTGTAGAGGATGAATGAAAAATAGCTTTTAAAACTAAATATGGATTGTATGAATGGTTAGTTATGCCTTTTAGGCTAACTAATGCCCTTGACATTTCATGAGATTGATGAACCATATCCTGCATGCATACTTAAGAAAATTTGTAATTGTTTATTTTAATGACATTCTTGTTTATTCTAAGTCTTTAGAAGAGCATTTAGGGCATATAAGGTTAGTTTTTGAAGTTTTGTGAAAAGCAAAGTTGTACATTAAATTTAAAAAGTGTTCTTTTTGTACTTCTAAGCTTATTTTTCTAGGTTTTATTTTTTAACAATGATGGAATAGAAGTTGATGAAGAAAAGGTAAGTGTCATTAAGGCATGACCGATTCCATCTAGTGTAAGTGAGGTAAGGTCTTTTCATAGGTTAGTAAGTTTTTATAGGAGGTTTATAAAGGATTTTAGCGTATTGCAGCTCCCTTAACTGAAATGATCAAAAAAAGTATTGGTTTTAAATGGGGGGAAGCGCAACAACATGCTTTTGACTTGTTGAAATCTAAATTAACTAATGCACCTTTATTAGCTTTGCCTAACTTTGCTAATACTTTTGAAATTGAATGTGATGCTTCAGGTTTGGGTGTTGGAGCTATTTTAATGCAAAAAGGAAGGTCCATAGCTTGCTTTCGTGACAAACTTAATGGACCTTAAGTGAAATATCCCACTTATGATAAAGAGATGTATGCTTTGGTTAGGACTTTGCAAACATGGCAACATTATCTTTGGCCCAAGGAATTTGTCATTTATACGAACCATGAATCTCTTAAATACTTTAAAGAACAACACAAATTGAATAAAAGACATGCTAAGTGAAGTGAATTTATTGAGTCTTTTCCATATGTCATAAGGTATAAATAAGGTAAGGAAAATATAGTGGTCAATGCACTATTTCGAAGGTGTTGATTCCAGGACGAATCCTCTTGAGGAAGGAGGGAATGATGCAAATAGCCAAGGCAAGTTAGCAAATGATCCACTTCAAGATCCAATCACAAGGGGAAGGCTAAAGAAGTTTAATAAGGCAATTGGAACATTCATGCAACAAGGAGTTACGCTTGGATTAGCCCAAGAAGAGAAAAGGATGCGTGAAGCCCAATTAAAAGATAATGGAAGCTTAAACTATTCAAATGGAGCACTTAACTTAATACACTAGAACCCAGCTTGTGGAGAGAATCCAGGCATAACCCAATTTGGCCAAGGCATGTAAAAGGATGCCAAAGTCATGTAAACAGGGAAATAAAGCCCAAAGTCAAATATTTTTACAAGATTTTCTTAGTTGGTAATATTTCCTAATGGCATTAGGATTTCCTCATTGGGATAAATCCTTATCCTTTTCTATTTAAGATTATTGTTCTTTTAGTTAGGAAAATATCTTAGTCTAATCTTGTTGACCAATCATAATATTTCTTTAATTTTTTTTATTTAGTTTAGGATTGTCTTTTCCTTATTATATTAGGAAATATTAAATTCTGTTAGGGAATGTAAACTAAATCCTAATTAGTTTTGGATCAAGCATTGTAAGGCTATATATAACTCTCATATTCAGCAAGGGGGATTCATTCAATCAATATTAGTATTGTTAGCAATTTTGCTTGTAAGATTAAATTCTCTTCTTGAGTTCTTGAGTGATTTTGTGAGATCGTTGAGTGAAAGCTTAATAATTTCACAAACTTGTTAATTTTGATCTTAAATTGCTTGGTTGATTTAAGGTCTGAGTTAACACAACTTTGAATCTTTATAACTTAGGTTGCTAGAAATAAGTTTTCTAGAGGTCTAGTTGGGATTTGAAGATAAAAACTATAATACTTAGTTTGATAGATTTTGGGCAACTATTTTTTAGCATACAGGTAAGGATCAATCCAACCTTGTTGGTATCAACTCGCCTCTTCCTCTGCTAAGCATCTCAAGTGAATCTCATTAAGCATCCTCTTATACATTACTCCATCGTTGGCTATAAATTATGATGCCAACCTTTAAATTATGTCCTTATCTCTCCTTGCAGGCCCCTTAAGGTATTCACTAGTTTCTAGATACCTTTGTATGCCACAGTACTAAGGGCGATTCTCCACTAACACTTGTACCACCCTTTTGTCGACATAACATGACATCATGGATTTGAGTGTGAAAAGAGGCTTCAATGGCATCATTTTTGGCCCATTTTATATAAAAACTAAAGTTGCTAGAGTGTTAGCTATCATATTTTCTTCCTATGGTAGGTGATGGATTATGATTTTATGAAAATTCTATTTTATTCTCTTCAAATGATCTAGGCATGGACTTAATCATTCTTCCTTTAATTCACACTCATCTATATTTAAGAGATAAATGATAATGAATCCTTAAACACTTCAGTGGTCTTGGCCCTCTGTTACATCAGAAGTTCTAGCCCAAGTGAACAAGTTTTGTACTCAACCATGTTATTGGTTACCTTAAAGTGAAGCTTTTTGGCCACAAGGAAGAGTTCTTCTTTTGGTGAAATTAGAAACATTCTTACACCTACTCCATTTGTTCATTGCCCCTCAAAATATGTTCTCCAATCTGGTGGTTCGATCGTGCCTAATTCTTCATCAAAGCATTGAGAAAGTTTGATTCTCCCTCTTCAAGAGGTTATTGTGCCAAATACTCCATGACGACCCATCCTTTGATCACCTACCTACTCATATACTTGATATCGAACTTAGTCAACAATATCAACCATTTTACCAATCTTCTAGTCAGAGTAGGGGCCTTATGCAGGTGTTTGACTCGGATAAGCTTCGAGACCACCTCTATAGAGTATGATTGGAAACAGTGCCATAATTTCCTCATGGCCCACACCATTACCAAATAAGTCTCCTCGACTTGATTATACTTCTCTTTGTAAGACAATAGCTTCTTGTTGAAATATTACATAATATGTTCATTCCCTATTTAATCTTCTTGAGCTAACATTGCACCTATGACATTTTCCTCTACTGTCAGATATAATATTAATGCCCTTCCTAGTTTTAGGGTTTTGTAACACTCGCTAGTTGGTCAAATACTCCTTTATCCTCTCAAAGGCTTTTTGGCACTATTCATTCCACCTCATTGGCTGGTCTTTTCTTAATAACATAAATATTGGTTTGCAAATAGGGTAAGTCTTACTATGAACCTACTGATATATTACAAACGATATAAAAAAAACTTGAACTTCCTTATTTGCCTTAGGTACAGGCATATCCTGAATAGCCTTCACCTTGTATGGATCCATTTCAATGTCCTTATCACTTACTACATATCCTAATAGCCTGCTAGATGTAACCTCAAACACATACTTCTTAGGGTTCAATCTCAAGCTGTGTTTATCGACCCTCTTCAAAAACTTCTTTAGAGCTTCAAAATGTCATTCCCTCATCTCAGACTTCACCATTATGTCATCCATGTATACCTTTACCTCATTAAGGATTAAGTAATAAAACAAAGCCGTCACCACATGTTGGTACATTGCCCCTGCATTCTTCAACTTAAATTGCATCACTTTGCAATAATATGTTCCCTATTTCGTGATGAAAGTCATCCTCACCATGTCCCTAATATCCATGAATATTTGATTGTAGCTAGAAAGCCCATCCGTAAATGAGTATATAATGCACGTTGTAGCATTATCTACCAATCCATTAATATGAGGCAATATACCGTCATCTTTCGGCCAAACCTTATTCAAATCTATATAATCCATACACATCCTTACTCTCCTATCGTTTTTCAGTATTAGGACTATATTGGCTAGCAATTCAGGCAAATCTACTATCTCAAAAAGTTTTGCATATAATTGCTTTGCAACTTCTTCCTTAACCAACTAGGCCCGCTCGGGTCTTATACTTCAAAGTTTTTACTTTATCGACTTCATATATGGGTAGGTTAGAATTTTGTGATTTGCCTATCCACTACCACCATATCCTCGTATGTCTAAGCAAAGGCCCTTTGGTATTTTCTAAGTAATTATTTAAACTTTCTTCATTCTTCTAGTGTGATGTCATTAGTAATGAGTAAGATTTTTATATTTTCTTATGTGCTAAGATTAAATGTAATGGTATGCATAAAATTACTATTAAATATGCTTATGAAATGATGCATGCTATGTACACTACCATCAGGAAACACTTCATACAAGTAAGCAAATTTATCATTCATTACCTTAAACTTAGAAAGAAATACATCATCATCTTTAAAAATAAGAACATTAGTAGTATCAGGAAAAACAACTTCTTCAGGCAAGTTGGCAAGAGCTTCTTCAACTAGAGTTTTCTCCCCTTCATCGTTTCCTTTTTTACCAATTGCAACATAGAGATTGTCACCCTGTTTAATTTCTCTTCTTGGCTTTCATTAGCTCTTTAAAGTGCTACTTCATTTGGCTATCCCCCAATTCATTCTTCATAAAGCTCTCCTAAAAGGTCACACCTTCTAACTCAACTTGATCATACACCTTCTTATCATCACCTATGTCCTCAATGGAATTCACAATCATGTCCTCAATGTCTGCTAGAGTTAATCCCGTAATGAACTTGCATAACCCGGTTTACACCAAGTTTGGATCCACTAGAGGGGCATCTTGATTAATAATCCTAGGCTCCTCCTTCATGAAATCAACACCTATAGCCCAAAAGCATTATTCCAGTGAGTAGTGCTCTTCTTATTCATTTGAGTGCTTCTTTTTATCATTTCAAGGCCATACAGTTTGAGGGTCACATAACACTACAGACTGACCTGACTGTTGGTCGTCTTTTATTCCCACAATCTATTTACCTTCCTTCTTCTCGTCCTCTTCTTTTAATGATTCTCAGCAATTTTGATAATCGATCTCTTTACCATCCATCTAAAAAAAGCTGTTTCAAGATTACCCATGATACCATCTCCTGCTGGCTTCTCATTCTTTTTTACAACCTCTTCTTCAACTTCCCTAATCTTGTCTTTTTTCTTCACGGAGAAGTCAAATAATGGCCCATACAAATCCTTTGCTTTTAGCTTCAATTCTTTACCATGGTACCTTAGTCCTCTTTGAGCAGTTTGAGTAGGAATGGTAAGAAACTCTGACTCGCCCATGAAATTCTTTCCTAACCTTTAGCTTAGTAGAAAGTTCATATTCTTCAAAATTTCCATCACCTTTGGATCAACCCATTTGTCCTTGACCCCAACAATATGAACAACCACACTTAGTGCCAATAAGATTTCCTCGACCCCCGTACAACTAGTCATTATCTACCCTTTGTAAGGAATTTTGACCTTTTGATATATTGTAGAAGACACATCTCCTAATGGATGATACCACTGTTTTCCTAATAGTAGTGAAAAAGTAACAAGAATATGCAAGATTATAAATTCCACCATTGTGACGACAATCCTAATCTTTACCGTGGCCTTAAACACACCTGAGGTTAGCCTCCTACTATCATCATAGGCCCATATGATGCTAGCTGACAGCTTGAAGTCTTTTTTTGACAATCCAAACTTGTGTAATAGTTTTAGAGGGCAAATATTTATTTTAGATCCATCATCAACCATTACACATGAAGTGCGTTTCCCTTTCACTTCGACCTTACTAACAAAGGTAGATTGTGATCTTTTCATTTCATTGGCAAGCCTTTATCCTAAAAAGTGACCCTTCCCTTATAGATGACCAAAGTAATAACATCTTTTAGAGTGGCTTTACTAAAAATGATCAGGCTGGACATAACTTTGACCATAACTTTCTTATGCTCTTGAAAAGTAATAAACAATTCTTACACTCTAATTTTGGCATGTATCTTCTTCAATTGTTTCATGATAGGGTTATCATTATCCTTTTCTTTCACAATAGGCTTGTTTGACTTCATCTTGACATTTGGTTCCTTGGGAGCTTTTTTGGTAGGGTAATATTTCCCACTTTAAGTTTCATGGTTCATATAGTCTTTCCGTCCTCTTCATCGCTCTTTTCCTATAGCTTGATCATTTTTTTCCTTCTCACCTACTTTGTTTCCTCATTTGAACTCTCTTATGGGTTGATAGTGTGAATTGTGACAACAAGATTCTTTGGTAGATCTTTAAAATTAGCCATAATAGCCTCTTTAGGTATCCCAAAATCTATCATAAATGTCCTTTGCTAAGAAGGTGGGACATTATGATAGTCCAGGAGAAGGCTTCCTCTTATGCTCAGTCTTCATGAGTTAGGCATTATAATAGTCTTATAATTGATGAGGTCCTAAATCTCATTTCTCAACCTATAATAATAATTAGAACTGTGCCCCACTCCTTGATTAAGAGCACAATAGGCATTGGTGTCATATCCCCTAGAAAATGGGTTGGGCGGTGGCCTTAGTGCTAGACACTTCAATACCCCCTTCTTCTGTAATCACTTGAATGCCTTAGATAGAGGTATCCCCAAATCAGTAAATTGTCTTAGAATCCCAACTACATTCACATCGACCATTTTGCCCTCTTCTGCTTGATGCTGTGAGGAGGAACTTCTTTTAACCCCATACTACTTTCTTGACTCGGACTCCAATTCCTTAGCTTATAAACCAGCCTGTTTAGAGTCTTCAAAATGCCTTACCAACATGCCCTTAGTTATGGTACCAATACCAGGTAACGCCTTTTCACTATCATCTAAAATTGTTCTCTCTTAATGGGTCTAGTAGTGGCATGAGTGGCTGTCTTCTTCCACCTTCTGATATAGTCATTGAAGCTTTCCTCAATCTTTTGCTTTGAAGACTCTAAATCTTGTATAGTAACCTCTGGGTATGAATTATAGCATAGTGCTTCTTAAAAGCTTCTAACAACTCTTTCTATTCCTCCCTAATAATCTTTGGTTGAATGAAATACCAAGTCTTAATAGACCCTTCTATTGACAACTCAAAAGCTCTAATGTGGTGTCCATCAACACCCTAGAAGCCTTCATAACTAGGACATATGAATGGATGTGGCTTTTTTCATTCTGAGTTTTGTGAATTGCGAGAGCTTATGCATGCAAAAATGAGCTAAAAGCTTTTCAGGTATGTGAATAAGCAATTCTTTAATGTCTGTTTCCCTCTTAAAAGCTTTAGCATCCAAAGCCTTTTATATATTCTCTAATTGTTTAGTAAAGTCATTAAATCACGTGCTCTCCTTCTCATTCCCTATAGGTTTATCCAAAATAGTAGTAGTGCTTCCTCTTTCTTTTGTAAGTTTGCTTTTATGATACTCTTTCATCCTAAATAGATCATCATTAATCACCATAAGTTAGGGCATTTCCACTAGTGGTTTCCCTTTATCAGTTCTATTAGTAGAGGTTTCTCCCTTTTTAAGAATCTCATTAAAGCACTTGTTCATCTCCTCGATAATCCTTTCCTCTATCTTATTGTTAAAGTCGACCATCATCTTGTCCAAAACCTTCGATGGTATGGTCGATTCCATGATCTCTTGCTTAGGCTTAGTATCTCACTTTTCTTTGCAAGTTGGTTACCCTTTCTCTTCCACGAGGGTTTAGATGGAGCTATGATTGAAGCATGTACAAGGGTTAGTGTGTATAAGTAAACGATACATGTATGCGTGATATGCATGGTTTGCACATACCATTTGCAAAAGATCCTTTCAACCTTATTCCTCCCATACATGAGGTTTAAAGGCTTTTTCTTAGGTAAGGTATGATTCTTCCACCATCGAGGGTTAGATAATGTGCAAGGTAGCCTCAGACCAAGGAAGGGTCAAGACCTTAAGAAAATACATATACACAAGAAAAGAACTCCTTATATTATTTGAAGGAAAAAAATGTTCAAAAAAGCAGAATATCCCTTTAATAAAGAGATAGGGATGTACATGATCATTTACACAATGGGGTAGGGGGTGCATGAATATTTACACAAGGAGATATTTACATGGGGGAAGTTGGTTAACATTATACTTACATGGAGGGATGCCTAATCATGTTACTTGAAGAATCTCAACTCTTCCTTTAAAGGAGAAATGCAAACAAGAGGGTATCTTATTCTAAGGTACGATTGGCTTTTACATGTACCTATTACTTATAATGGTTTGTTGAAGTTGATGGCTCCCACAAGCTTAGGGGGTGGTTATTGTGATCCCCTATTCTATATACCTAAAAGTACTAGGCTCGTGAGTGATGAACCTTCCTCATCATCTCTTAAACTTGAATAAAACTGAGGTTTTTAAGTTTGGAGAACCCATCGATTCATTTAAAGGTAGACCTAGTGCATGTGGTGAAGCATGGAGGCTACATGAATGAAAATTGACTTGATTAATAACAAGGTTAAAATCTTAAAGTGAATCAGAGATTAAATGTAAAGTCAATTTTGAGTCCCCATTGGAGTTGCCACTGTAAGTGTTGATGATTTTCGGGTTGCATTCAAACGAGTAGAATCTTGCTTGCAACTCTAAACTTTTATTGACTAATGGGGGTTAGGAGGATGAGGGGTCTTTACATTAGTAATGACCTTAAAAAGTGGCACGGATTGGATTAATAAGGGATTTTTAAGCCTTGTATCAGTTCAAAGCTTTAAGTCTGAGTTATGGTCATCGAGGGACCAAGATGGGACAATACTTTGGTACCATCTCTAGGAATTGTGGAGTCACCACCAGACTTTGATTGAGATAAGAATCGAGGAAGCTAAGATCTGAGCCTAAACAAAGTCAATTGTATGACTTGAGGAAGAGGTTAGACACCTCTAAACTGCCCAAATATTAGGATCCAGCCTTTAGGAATCTTTGGTTCACTTTTACCATCTTAACCAAGTTATTAATTAGTCCAATTAAAAGGTCCTAAGCATGCCTCTAGTGCAATCAAACCAAACAATCCAAGTCAACAACTCAAAAGGGATGAGGATCATGCATCATAGCAAAAGGAGTGATACGCATATTAATATCCACATTCACAACCATTAATCATGTCATCAAAGGTGACCATTAAGACCATCAAACATGGTTTAACTCAAACAAACACCTACACCATACAAATCTATAAGTTAGTGATTAGAACAAACAAACAAGTAAAAGAAATCAAACAAATAAATAAAATTACTAAACATCTTGCCATATCTCTATAGTCATGGTACCTAAACATCTAAGTCCATAGTAAAACATCCCAATGTCACATGAGGATTAATATTATATTAAAGCATAAACACATGAATCATGCAACACAAAGAATAATACAAATGCAATGTAAAACACTTAGGGGACTTAAGTGGCCTAAGGCTAAATCATCACAAAAAAGGTTCTAGGGCTGATGAACGCTCTCTCTTGTTACTTCAAAAAAGCTCAACATTTGTATATACTACTAACCATCGAGAAGGTTAACAAGCAATTCAAAAAAAGGGGAAATCAAAGGCCAAAGCAAAATAATAATATTCTTGAAAATAATCATAACCATAATAAGACTCTCAAGGTCTTAGGAACCTTTAGTTACTTAGTCAATGTTAAATCAGGTCGAAATAGAATCTTAAGACATCTACCAATAAAAATGTTAAAGAGCATAGAACAAGAGCACAAAATGAACCTTCAAAATCATTTAAAACTTGTTAAGAATTCCATTTTTTAAATAAATAGAGGTTCTAGGCAATTAGGCCTCATCCTATTCTACCAATGGAACCAAAAAAAGTTACTTTCAAAAGGAGAAATTCGAATGAAGGAAGAACGATTTATGTAATACTGTCCTTGAGAAGCTGGGTTGCACAACCCATTGTGAGGGCTATACGACTAAAAAGGTAGCATGTATAACCTAGATACAACCACAATTTTTGGGTTTTTAAAATAAAGGAAAAGAAAAAAAAAAGAAAGAGAAGAAGAGGGAGAATAAGGGATTTTTTAGATGAGTTTCTGTATTTATTGCCCTCAAAGGCTCACTAGATGATTTATATCCTTTAAAATGCTTAGGGAATGCACACGAGTATAAAGATTAGGCCTTGTTCTACCTTGGGAATTGATGGAATGGAATAGGGTATTAGTGCTTCTATTATAATGAATGAATATGGAGAAAATTTGGCAAAGTAACACTAGGGTTTCTAAACCTCTCCCACCCCTTGAAATAGAGAGGTATTTATAGATGATGGATGGGTGTACCAGAGTTAAAAATGGTTCTAGTTGCAGGATGTTCATATCCAATCACAAAGAAGGAGATGGATCGCTTGGAATTTGGGTTTGCACGTGGGATATACAACCAAGGTTAGGCTATCCATCTACCTTTCAGGGTTGTACATCCACCTTTCAGGGTTGTACAAACTTAAGGTTTAAAGGGGGACTAGTTCTAAAAGGTTCATCTATTAAGGTTTAAGGCAGGGTTGAACAACACAGTAGTGGGTTGTACAACCTTGATTTCTAAGTTGTACATCCTTGCTTAATGGGCTGTATAACCCATTAATCCTAGTTAGCAGTTTGGACTTTGCGCTTGACTTTGGATTTGGGCTTGGTGGTGGGCTTAGTTTTAGGCTTTTCTAAGGTGTCCTAAGGCCTCATTTCTTTTTCTTTGGCGATTTTCCCTTGCATTTTGGGGAGCATATTCAGTGATTTTCATCATTAGGCTTGTATTCTAAAGTTCCCAAAATGTGATGCTTACACATGGTTTGGCTTATTTTTGGATATTTAGGCCCTAGTGCCCTAAATTTGCTACATTGACTATTTTATTTATGATAGATGACATTTCCTTCCATTGTATGTTTACCCAAGTTGTTAGTGTGATTGCCCTTTATTCTCCCTATATATACCTTCCTAAGATTCTTTTGAATTAAGCCTTGTCTAAAAATATGGAATGCAAAACTCTTTTTTCAATCTCAATGGTCTGTATAGATTAAAAAGTTGTTTGTATAGAAAACTGTGCAAGTTTATACATAAAACTGTAATGTTCACAACTATCAAACACTATTCACTTTTATTGAACTAGGTTGGTCAAATCTAAGTGAAAACTCTCTTTTGATATTGACAATATAGATTGAATGGTCCTAATGTCAATTTCAAGTGTTGATCTTACAGATATCTAGCTAGGATCACTTTGGAATTTGAATGGGAGCCTCAATCTCAAAGATTGAAATTTGCATCCTAATTCGTAGTCATGAAACATAAGTTTGCAATCACTATCTTGCATAAGAGTTTGATAAATTTTGGACAAAAGATTTCATGGTGCATGTAGCATCTAGAGTCGTGACCTGACTTTTGTATTCACTTAGAGGGAGTCAAATCTTCAACCATATTATGCTAGGTGTCCTAAAGCATCATTGGAACATCAAAATTTGTGGCAGCTAAATAATGGTAGCAATCATGATTTTAGTGAAACAACATCTCCATTTGGGTAGACGATTTCACGGTGAGAATCACTATTGCTCAAGGGATATAACAACTATATTTTTCTTGAAGAACTAATAGTTTTATGTCGGACTAGTCGTTAGATACAAACGAGGCTCTGTACCAAGAATTAAGCAAAATTCAGTGTTATGTGAATCTCGCTATCTCAAATTTCTATCTCGATCTTTAACTTCATCTAATAAGCAATAAATACAGGATCTACCTACCATACTTTGGAGATTTGGACATAGTTTTATTTGTGATGTCCTTTTGATGGTTGTAGCTTATAAATACACCACTAAATGAACTTAAATGCAATAAAATAACATTTATTGTAACAAAGCTCTTGCCAATTTATTTCTCAATCTTTAGGTATTCAATTTCTTGTATTTGAGTTATTTTTGTTTGGTGTGACCATTAAACACTATTAGATTTGGGTTTGAGAGTTGACCTTTGATTGTAAAACTCTTATTTAGGTTGCGTGTTAACAACCAATAAATGCAAGATCTACCTTGCATAATTTGGAGATTTGGACCTAGCTTTATTTATAATGTCTCTTTAATGTTTGTAGCTAATAAATACACCACTAGATGGACTTGAATGTAAGAGAATAACATTCATTGTAACAAAGCTCTTACAAATTTATTTATCAACCTTTAAGCATTAAATTTCTTGTATTTGAGTTATTGTTATTTTGTATGACCATTAAACACCATTGGGTTTAGGTTTGAGAGTTGACCTTTTGATTGTTAAAAGTCTTGTTTAGGTTGAATGTTAACCGTATGAAACACTGGTGAGGTTGTATGTGATAAAAACAAGTTGTAAAGTTGTGTGTGAGCTTTAAAACAACATTCGAGATTAGCAAAACACCAATTGGAAGAGCTGAGAAGTGGATGTAGGGTTGGTTAATACCCAAACCACTATAAAACTTAGTGTGTTTTATTCTTCTTTTTTTCCTTCTATTTCCTGCTTAACTAACCTTTTCCTTCAAAATTCAAAATTTCCCACCAATTCAAACCCCCTTCTTAGTGCACAAGGGCCAACAAATGGTATTAGAGTCTCATCTTAAACAGACCTTTAATTGAGTGAGAAAACATTATGCATAAGATGGAACTGACTATAATCATTGGAAGTATAAAATGGAAATCTATTTGGATAGTGATGTGGTGGATTTATTGGACATTGTAGCAAAGGAATAGAAGCCTCTAACCAAAGTGGTAGATGGTAGTGAAGAACTAATTACAAGGGAAGAATAGGTGGAAGCACATAAAAAGTCAAATGGGAAGAACAAGAGGGCAATGACCATTATTATTAGCTCTTTATCAAAAGAGGAGATTGGTAGAGTGGAACATTGCTTAAGATAAAAGAAAACAACATTGCCTATAGGATATGAAAGGCATTAGAGAACTATCACAATGGCATTGGAAAACTTTCACGAAGGCACTACACTTGTGAAATCAAGTAGGTTGGAAATGTATGTGATGGATTGAGAGCTTTTCATGATGTAAGATAAACAAAAAGCATCACTAACATGACAAATAGACTCCTCTTCATTGTCACAAACATGAAGAAGTTTGGAAAAATTCTCACCAACCAAGAACACTAAAATTCTTAAATCTCTTCCTCTTAAGAAATTTAGTGCTAGAGTTTGTAGCTTATAAAAATCTAATCCAGAGATTGGAAAGGTGCAATTAGATATCCATATTCACTCATTAACCAGCCTTGAAGAAGGATGAGAAGATAAAGAAAATGAGAGGGTAAGGAGACAAAAATTTAAAAGTTGAAAAGAAGATTTTTGCTCTCAAACCCTCAAATAAGGAGGTTGAAGTTGCCTTTAATGATAGTAATGAGAGTGAAAAGGAGGAAGAGGAACTAGCATTGTTCTTAAGGAGGACCAAAGAGCTCATAAAGAGAAAGAAAAATAAGAGGAATTTTAAAAGAACATCTTCCAATTTTAAAGACAAGAAGAATATAGTGACTTGCTATGAATGTCCAAAACAAGGTCATGTAAAATTTGACTGTCCTAAGCTTAAGAAGAACAAAAAGTGGGATAAGGAGAAAAAGAAGTGCTTTAAGGCTACATGAGATAATAACTCAAATGAAGAAGAAGAAGATGTGGAAGTTGCCATCCTATGATTCATGTTTCTAGAGGACTCCTCCAATGAGGTAAGTACTTCTTCACATTTTTGTCATGATTATGACTATTAAGATGATATAGATGATGAGCTTCTTGAAGCTTTAACCTTGGGATGTGAAAAATACAAATCTCAAATAAGAACTTACAAGAAAAAATGTTAAAAAACGTAAGGATGAATTTAAAAACTTAAATGATTTTGTAAGTGACTTGAGGTCTTCTAATGAAGAACTCAAAAAATCCTAAGAAATTCTTTATCCTCTTTTGATTCATTGAGAAAAGAAAATGATTCTTTAAACGGTGAAGTTATTAGGAATTTCATCTCAAGATTTCACAAGGGGAAAAAAGCTTTTGATACTCTCATTGTATTGCAAAGACCACTCTTAATGAGACATGGTTTAGGCTTTAATGGAGCTTCTTCATCTACATCTTCTTCTCTTACATTCATTAGAACATCTACACCTTAAACTTTTGGTGTTGAGATTGTTGGGAGGAAAAGTGCTCCTAGCACTGGCCACCTATGACTAAGGGTGAAGGAAAAGCTCCTAAAAGCTCAAGAGCTAAGTATAAAAGAGCAAATCATACATACATCTAGACCAAAAGGCATTCTCAAAGATATATATACAAACACACAAACTTCTCTCCTACGCATCATCACTTATGCACTTGCATGCTATCTCAAAACTAAAGTATGAAAAGGCCTCCCACTCTTACCAAGGTTGTGCATAGGAGAAAGACTTATAAGTCTAAACTCCAATGTGATTGTTGCATGACTATGGACATATTAATGTTTTTTACTACATTAGGAAGACACATCTCAAATTAGAGGACCTTTGTAAGCCTAACCCCTAGAGGCCTAAGTATACTTTGGTACCTAAATAAAGGTAAATTATTTTTGTGTTATAGGATTGTTCAGAAATTACTAAAGAAGATAATGATTAGCACATGGATAGTGGGTGCTCAAAGCACATGACTAAAATTAAAAAGCTATTCATAACCATTAAAGAAAAAGATCGTGGCAATGTCACATTTGGAAATAATGCCAAAGGTAATGTAATTGGCATTGAAATTGTTGGTAAGAAAGGTTGCTCTCTTATTGATAATAGTCTTTTATTTGAAAGATTGAAACATAATTTATGGAGTGTAAGTCAATTATGTTACAAAGGTAATAAAGTCACCTTTGACCCTAGAGAATGTCGAGTTACGACCTTGTTGGATAAGAAGGTAGTCTTTAAGGGTGAAATGAGAGGCAATGCCTATTTAGTTAACTTAGACAATTTAGTTAACCAATCTTTTAAGTGTCTTGTCTTTGTTAGCAATGAATCTTAGCTTTGGCATATAAGACTTGGACATGCTATCATCGAGCTTTTACAAAGTTTACCAAAAGGAGAGCTAGTAGAGGATCTATTAAAGCTGAAGTTCACAAAGGACAAGACATATGGACTTTGCTAGTTAAGAAAGCAACACCAAGCATCCTTCAAAGCAAAAAAAAGTTGAAAGTACTTCTAGACTTCTTCAACTCATTCATATGGACTTAGTATGACCCACTAGAAATTTTAGTCTTATTCGAAAGCATTATGCATTTTTCATAGTTGACGACTACTTTAGGTTCACTTAAGTATCCTTTCTTGCTCATAAGAGTGACATTTTTTATGCTTTCAAAAGTTTTGCTAAAAGAGTTCAAAATGAAAAAGATTACTTCATTTCTTCTATTAGGAGTGACCATGAAATGGAATTTCAAAATGAATCTTTTAAAAATTATTGTTTTAAGAATGAGATTTCTCATAACTTTTATACTCCTAAAACACCATAATGCAATGGCATTGTAGAAAGGAAAAATAGGACATTAGTAGAGGTGGCTAGAACTATGCTTAATGATTATTCCTTGCCAAATTACTTTTGGGTCGAAGCCATCAATACTTCATGTTATATTGCAAATTGTGTTTTGAAAAGGCCTATTCTAAACAAAACGTCTTATGGGCTATAAAATGGTAGAAAACTTAAGCTTTCATATCTTAAAGTTCTTAGGTGCAAATGTTACATACTCAATACCAAGGACAACCTTGGAAAATTTGCCTCTAAAATTGATAAGTATATCTTTCTTGGCCATTCCACCGCTAGCAAAGCCAATAGGATGTTTAACAAAAAGACTATAGTGGTTGAAAAGTCTATGAATATTATATTTGATGAATCTAATAATCTATAGGTGACTTTGAGAAGTTGGAGCTTGATTCATTACCAAAAGAAATTGTGATTAATCTTAAAGATAATAAGCCATCACAAGAAGTTGAAGAACCTCAACCAGAGCAAGAGGAAAACCAAGCTCAAGAACTACCCATGGTTAGAGATACTTCAAGAATCATCTAAGAGATAGTATCAATAGTGAGACATATAAAGGACTAAATATTAGAGCTTAATTAAATGTTTTAGATAATAATCTTGCATTTATTCTCAAATTAAAGGCTCTTAATGATGAGAGTTAAGTGATTGCTATGCAAGAAGAAATCAACCAACTTAAGAGAAATAAATTTTGGGAACTTGTTCCTAAACCTAAGGAACACCTGGTTATGGGATGCAAATGGCTATTTAGGAATAAGTTAGATGAGCATTGTGTTCTTATAAGGAATAAAGCTAGATTAGTTGAAAAGGGTTACAACCAAAATAAAGGCATTGATTATGATGAAACCTTTGCCCCTATACCAACATTAGATGCCATTAGGATTCTTTTAGCATTTACATGTCACATGGAATTTAAGCTTTTTCAAATGGATGTGAAAAGTGCATTTCTAAATGGTTTCATTGAGGAGAAACTTTATGTTGAACAACCTTCGGGTTTTGAGTCTCATGTTTTCCAAATCACATTTTCAAATTAACTAAAGTCTTATATGATTTAAAACAAGTTCCAAAAGCTTAGTTCATTTCTTTTACAAAATGATTTTGAAAATGGCAAGGTTAATACTACTTTATTTGTGAAAAGGCATAACAAAGATACACTCATTATACAAATATATGTTGATAATATTATATTTGGAGCTACTAATGAATCTCTTTGTGAAGAATTTGCTAAGTGTATGACTAGGGAGTTTGAGATGAGTATGATGGTGAGCTTAAGTTCTTCCTTAGCCTTCAAATCAAGCAAACCAAGGAGGGCAAATTCATCAACCAAGCTAAGTATATGAAGGATTTACTCAAAAGGTTTAGCATGGATGGATGCAAAGTTGTAAAAACTCCAATGATTGCAACTATCAAGCTAGATATGGATGAATAGTGGAAGCCCATTAATGAAAAGAAGTATAAAGTTATGATTGGCTCTTTCCTCTATCTTACCACATCTAGACCCAACATCATTTTTAGTGTTTGCTTGTGTGTTAAATTCCAATGTTGTCTTAAGGAATCTCATATGAATGTCATTAAAATAATTCTTAATTATTTGCATGAGACATTACATTTAGGACTTTGGTATCTTAGAATTCATCTTTTAGTCTTCTTAGATATTCGAATGTTGATTATACAGGTAGTTTGATTGATAGGAAGAGCACTTTTGAAACTTGTCAATTCATAGGTGAATGTTTAGTTTCTTGGTTAGCAAGAAGCAAGTTTTGGTTGTCTTATCCATTGCCAAAGTGGAATATATGGCAATGGGTTGTTATTATGGTAAAGATGTTGATCACATTCCTATCAAACATGACAACACAAGTGTAATAAATCTATCTATGAATTCCATCCAACATTTAAAAAGCAAACATATTGATAGTAGACATCATTTTCTAAAAGATCATGTCTAAAATGGCAATGTGGTGTTCGAATTTATTGACACTAGTCAACAACTTGCGGGTATTTTCACCAAACCCTTTAATAAAGAAAGACTGAACTTTATCAAGAGGGAACTAAGGATGTTGGATGGAAGTTCCCTAGGGTGAAAATTGATCTCACTTTATGCACTTCACTATACTTGTCAATATTAATTCATTGTTTGATATAGTTAGTGATTGCATGATAATTTATTGTGTTGGATGTTGTAGATGTGTTAATTCATTGTGCAACTATGCTTTTTAATGTAAAATTACTTGAATTAATCATTATAATATTATATTGATCACATCAAGTTTAGGCTAATGTTTCTTTCATTTTTTTTTCAAAAATGCCTCGTAATTCGTAATTGGAATTTATAATTCGCAGTCACTACTTATAACTTTTCTTCAACCTTTTAACCTTTGTCATTTTGTTATTACAATCTATGATAGGCATCGCAAAATTTTTCAAATTTCAAATCTGTTGACCATTGACTATGCTCTTACCCAAGGAAATCTTGACTGTCACTCATAATTTTTATAAATAGCGATCACAATAAGCATATAGTGACTACGATTTTTTATAACTTTCGAGCATTGATTGATTTGACAATCAAACGATGTCTCTTCCTTATTCATTGCTTTTTTAACCATTTTATAACTATTTACCCCCCATTCTCGGCCTATTTAATCCTATTTAACACCCATATTTTCTACTTTTATCATTTTATTCATCACACCTCTCATCTCTTTCAATTTCTCACCTATATTCTCTTCTCCTCTACTCTCATGAAACTTAAGAAATTCATAAGAGCATAAAAGGGGAAGGCTGTTGCCTAACCTCACAGTCCTCCTTCTCTTCATCTCATGAAGGGAATCATAAAAGAAGAGAATGAGAGATACAAGGCCAATACTAAAAAGATCATCCAACCTAACACAATACCCTTTTCCTTCCTTTTCAAAACTCTTGGCATTAAGGGAGAAATTCAAACATTTCTCCCCAAACTTGGCTGGAAGGAATTCATTTTTTTTAGGAAGAATTGGGATATGAAGAAATTGTACAAGAATTCATATGCACCATCACTCTTAGCTGAAGGGCATAATCTAAAGCAGATGCATATGGTCTTGTCTTTAGGGCATCTAAAGATCCCTACTTCATCACTTTTGCCCAATTTTCCTTCCTTTTTAATTTCCAAATCAGAGATGATGTTTCATTCATTATCTTTTCTCTTGAGTTCATCTATTCTGAGTTTTGGTTTGAAATTTCCATATAAATCAAATATGATCCAAGAACTTTAGTGGCCAAATACATCAAAACCTTAACCAATTGGCTCCTCTATAAAATTATTACCTTTTCCATCGATGCTAAGGGTAATGGAAATGAAAAAGTCTTTCAAAAAGACATAACTTTTCTCTTTTGCCCCATTAAAAAGAAACCCTTCCAAATAAGGAGATACCTTGTGAAATAATTGATCCACATGAGTACCAAACTTAAGAGCCAATTTCTTTTTCCCTCTCACATCATAACCATAAATAGTTTTGTAAGGCTTTGAATGATGATAATGAAAAATCCCTCACCAAAAAGTATCTCCCATCCTAAAACTTTTTTATTTGACATATTTGATCAATGCATAGGCCATTCATCCTAACTCTTATATGTATACCTTGGGATCCTATAAAGCAAAAAAATAAGAGACAACTCATGCCTCTTAAAAAAAGAGGTTAGTGATTAGAAAAGGGACCCAAGAGCCCATTCCATCTTTAAAGCCCAAGGTAAAGCTAAAATCCAAGTCTTCTTCCATCTTTCTCTCTTTCATCGATAAGAAACTTGACAATGTGATGAGAATGATCAAGATAAGGTTTCTTCTTCTCTCTCACCTTTATAATGACTTAGTTGACCTTCAAGAAAAGGTTGGTGCCACTACATGTCATCTTCCTAATTTTAAAGAATGAGAAGAAGAAGAAGGTGACCAAGAGGAAGAAGGAGATGAAGCCTAAGGAGGAAGAGATGAAAAATTCATTAAAGATAGTGATGATGACACTGATGATATCTCTCATAAATTCTAGTTTTCTTTGAGCTTTATTTCTGGTTCAGTTTTTTTTGTTTTTTGTTTTTAACTTTTCATGTTTCAATTTTGGCCTAAGTGTGTGGTCAAACACAATTATATGTTTGACTTGTGTTATGTATCTTTTTTTAATAATAAAACTTTAAACCATATTTTTTCTATGGTTGATAAATGCAAATTTGATTTGATGAATGATGTTCCTTCTTTAGTAAAAATTCTAATTATGTTACTCTAATTCTCAACTGTACGCCCTCATATGTTACTATAAGTACTGCTTGTTATTATATTAAATTCTCTATTTTAATCTTGACAAAGAGGGACAACTTGCATGCCATTAGTTGAGGGGGAGCATTTAACATTTCAATTTGCTAACCATTTCAACTTCACACACGCTCTAGAATACACTTATACATTCTTTATCTTTTACAAATTCAATCTAAGTTGTCAAAATAAAAAAAAAAGGGGAGATTGTTGGATTAGGTTGGTTAAACCTAAGTCAAAACTCTCTTTGGATCTTGACAATATAGATTGAAAGATTCTAATATCAATTTTCAGTGTTGATCTTATAAATATCTAGCTAGGATCACTTTGGAATTTAAATTAAAGCCTTAATCTCAAAGATTGAAATTTGCATCCTAATTTGTGATCATAAAATAGAAGTTCGTGATTGCCATCTTGCAGAAGAGTTGGATAAATTTTGGATAGATGATTTTGCGATGCATGTTATGATTGCGACTTTTGTATTCATTTGGAGGGAATCAAATCTTCAACCAGAATATGCCATATGTCCTAAAAAACTATTGGAACATCAAAATTTATAGTAGCAAAATAATGGTAGTGACCACGATTTTGGTGAAACACCATCTCCATTTGGGCAGACGATTTCACGGTGAGCATCGCGTTTAAAGAGGAAAAATAAAGATTGCAACTTTCACTATTGCTTAAGGGATGTAACGATTATCCTTAAAGAACCAATAGTTTTATGCCACGTGGACTAGTTGTTAGATACAAATGGGATTCTCCAATGCGAATTGAGCAAAATTCAGTGTTATGTGAATCTAGTAACCATAAATTTCTGTCTCAACCATGAATTTCATTTGATAAGCAATAAATGTAGGATTTGCCTAGCATACTTTAGAGATATGGACATAGTTATGCTTACAACATCTTTTTGGTGGTTGTAGCCTATAAATGCATTACTAAATGGACTTGAATATAAGAGAATAACATTCATTATAACAAAACTCTTACAAATTTATTTCTCAAACCTTTAAGTATTCAATTTTTTATATTTGGGTTATTGTTTAGTGTAAGCATTAAACACCATTGGTTTTGGGTTTGAAATTTAGCCTTTGATTGTAAAACTCTTGTTTAGGTTGAGTATTAGCCTTGTGAAACACTAGTGAAGTTGTGTGTGAGCCTTTGTAAAAACACAAGTTTTTTTATTGTTTCTTTTTTTTTTTTTCAAATTTGGCTACATGAGAGGCTAGATTTGCTAGAGGTTTCCATTATGAATACAAGGCAGTATTCTTCATAACATCATCCAGATATTAGCTTGTTGGGACTTACTTCTATTGGGGTAGAGTAGATCGAATGATCATACCATATATCTAACCATGACATTTTATTAAACCTACTTATGGTGGAGACTAATTAGAGTTACCTTAAGGACTTATGGAAGGTATGTGATCTTCCTTGCTTTAGCATTTGACACCTTTTATGATCCCTTTAGAGTCTATTAATAGTTTAGAGCTTCAAAAGAAATAGGGTGTTTCCTCCTTTTATTTGTGGGGGGACTACTCACTTAGAGTTTTTTGGATAAGGTGGATGCCACCTAGGTTAATCATTATATCTACCATTCCACCATTGAGACTTCCACTGTTGATAATGCTAATCTTGAAGCTTAATTGTAGGATGCATAGAGACATAGGATACTAAGATCTCAAAAACATTCAAATCAACAATGAGCATATAAAGAGAAAAAAAAAACTTCTTATATTTCATTTAACTTAAAGACATATTTAACAAATTTTGCTTATATTATGAAATCATATTTTATTTTAGTGCTACACTTGCCATGAATCATTCCATTTCACACATTACACATTAATTTTGTGCATACTCTTTACTTTAATAGTGGCATTATAGAGTATCTTATCAAATTTATCAATTTCCTCAACATGTTGGCTCATTTCTTCTCATCTCCTATGGTTGCCTTGCTATCTTCATCTTATTTACTGCTTGACCCTTACCATAGAGTTTCCCTATTGGTTGGTTCATCTTATTATTATATTTTTTCTTCTTTTATTTTATTTTTTTTTGTTTTTAACTTTTGTTAAGCCACCCTTTTGAGTTTTTGGCTTAACGAACTTATTTATTTATTTGTCTTACCTTATACGAAGTACTTTTTTAATTGATCCAAGTATATTGGCTTAGAAAACTCATTTCCATTCAAGTTTGATAGCTTCACCTTTCCATCTAAGTATATTTGCTTGACCATATAGGGAACTTTTTAATTTGGCTTAAACGTTTCCCTAGGATCCTGAGCTTGAGGTTGTATTACTTCAAGACTAAGTCACCCAGTCCTATCATGCTTAACTTGACCCTTTTATTAAAGGCATGTACCATCCTCTTTTGGTAAAGCTATATGTGGTATAAGGCCTTCAATCTCCTCTCATCTAATAGGGCAAGCTGGTCATACCTACTTTTTACCCATTAATACTTAAAGACCTTCATCTAAATCAATACCCAAAGTGACCTTATTTTCATTTCCACTAGTAGCACCACTTCCATCCTATACATTAGAGAGTAGGGTGACATTCATGTTGATGTTCTACCAGTAATAAAGTACCTCTATAATGCAAAATGTAGCTTTTTCAATTAATCTTTATAAGTCTCCACCATTTTGGTCAAAATATTCTTTACGTTCTTACTAGCTGCATGTACGCCCTATTTACTTATGGTCTATAGGGTGAGGACTTATGATGCACCATTTTATACTTCTTTAAAACCATCTTAACCTTAGCCTAATAATGTACACCATTATCTATCACAATGTGATTCAACACACCATAGTGATAAATGAAATTTTATTTTATAAGCCTTTTGCCCTTAGCTTTCTAAAGGGCTGAGCTTCTACCCACTTTAAAAAGTAATCAACCATTACTAAAATATACTTATAACCCCTTATATATGCTAGTTTAACTTCCTTAATCACATCAATGCCCCATGCAACAAATGGCTAGGGCGATGTTAAGTTCTGCAACTCTATTAGTGGCAAATGGTTAAGGCTTCCATAAACCTAGCACTTATAACATTCTTTTGTGATTCTAATGCAATCTTGCTCCACAGTAGTCCAGTAGAACCTCATTCTAATGATCTTTATTGCTAGGGCTAAATCATTCATATGTAGGCCACAAATTGTTGCATATACTTCTTTTATTACCCTACTGACTTCCTCTTCCATCAAACACCTTAAATGAATGCCATCTGACATTCACTTATACACCATACCGTCACATATTATGAATTATGAGGCTAACCTTCTAATGATGTCCTTATCACTCCTTTATGGCCCCTCAAATAAGTATTCTCTTCTAGATACTTTTGGACATCATAATAGTAGGGCCCATTATTCATTGATTCCTGCATCACCCTTTCAGCTACATATCATGGTACTCTTGATACAAGTCTATGTAGGGGCTTCATTAACATTTTTTCTAGTTTGTCCCAAATAGCAACCAAAGTAGTTAAGGTGTCAACCATCATATTTTCTTCTAGTAGGACATAGAAGAATACAATCCTTTGAAAACTTTAGGTCAACATATTTAGGTGTTCTAAATATGGCTTTAATCATTGTTCTTTTAATTTTCATTCATTTATTCCCTAGAAAACTTCTAATAAAGAGTCTTTAAACACTATGCCATTCTTATTCTTATTTGAACTATTGATTCTAACCTAAAAGTGCATGCCATATTATTAGTCACCTAAAACTCAAGCTTCTTAGCCATAGGTAGCAACTCTCTTTTGGGTGAAACCAGGTCATTCTTGCTCATGCTTCCTTCTTGTTTACTACAACATCAAAATACATCCTCCATCTTTCTAGTTTTATTGCCCCCATGCTTTTATTAGGGAATGAAGGAGGTTCTTATTCATCTTCCATAAGTGGCTACTATTTTAAGTACTCTATAATTACCCTAACCCTAATCATCTTTTTTATTATATATTTGATATCAAACTCTATAAAAAGTATCAACTATTTTGCTAGCTTTCCAGTTAAAGATGAGGCTTTATACAAGTACTTAATTGGATCTAGTTTTAAGACTTCCTCCATTGAGTATAACAAGAAATAATGTTACAGCTTCCAAGTGGCCCAAATAATTGCTAAGCATGTTTTCTTAATCTGATTATACTTCTCCTTATAGGGGAGCTATTTCTTACTAAAGTAATACACTACATGCTCATTTCCTTCACCATCTTCTTATGCCAACATTGCCCATATGAATCTATCTTCTATTGTCAAGTACAAAATTAATGTCTTTTATAACTTCGATGGTCCAAATACTAATGGATTAGATAAGTACCATTTATTTTCTCAAAAGCTTTTTGGAATTCATTTAACACCACTAGATGGTCCTTCCTTAAGAGTTTGAAAATAGGCTTACATATTAGGTGAGCCTTATAACGAACCTACTAATATAATGGAGTCATCCTAGAAATCCTCGGACCTCTTTCTCTGTCTTTGGTGCAAACATGTCTTAGATGGCTTTAACCTTATCTAGGTCGACTTTGATCCTCCTATCACTCACTATATGGCATAACAATTTTCTAGAGGTAATCCCAAATACACATTTCTTTGGATTTAGCCTAAGGGTATACTAATCTACCCTTTGTAAGAACTTCTTCAAAACCTCAAAGTGCCCTTCCCATGTCTCTAAGTTTACCATCGTATCATCAACATATACCGCTACCTCTTTCTGTATCAAGTCATGGAATAATGTCGTCACCATTCATTATTCTTTAGCCCAAATGGTATCACATGATAATAGTAGGTGCCCCATTCAGTGATAAAAATAGTCTTCTCCTTATTTGTGATAGCCATAAGGATTTGATTGTTGTTGGGTTTTATAGAATAAGCATAATGAAAAAAGAAAAATTTAAATGTATAAACCCCCCCCCCCCCCCCATAAGGATCTATGCAATTTGATTAAATCAATGAAAAGGATGTAAATTAGCAATTCAAATAAAATGGCAAGACTATTCAAAGGCATATATGAGGTACATACTAGTGACACTTTGTCTCAAGCTTAGATTATAAATTGTTAAATTTAGATGTTATCACAATAAATGTCCTATATAGGCATCCATATGAATAAGCTCTCTTTGAAATGAACGAGTGTGCTAGCACCAATGTTTTGAATGTTTCTCTCCATGGCCTTTTATGTTTTCCAAGAATAATAAAATGTATGTGAATACTATCTTTTTATTCTAGAAAACCACCCTCGTAGATATATCATACATATTTTTACATATATCTCTCTACTTTTTTCTTTTTATCTTAAGAGATATAGATAATTAGATATCCTATTCTATTTGAACTTTAAAAAAAAAAAATATGTATATCTAATTCTTTAAGATAATATCTCTAATTATCTTAATTATAAATATATATCCAAAAAGGGTAAGAACTATAATCTCACTTTGGTCTATTCTAAGTATGTGATCTTGTAGGTTTACAGAACATCGACAGTAAATCAAAAATTGTGTTTGGTTCATAAATCATAAGTAGCCTCTTAACAAGACATTATGACCATTCAAGTTATATGAAGGTCGTTAATATGACCTAACCTATCTTACAAATAGTGTTATAATTCTTTTATCACATTATATTTCAATTAAATATAAGGCATGAATCATGTCATCCATATATAGATAAATTAAATTATTTCTAGATCTCCAAGTAGAGTGATGTAAAATGACATTGATAATATTAATCAATTCATTTTCACATGGCCATGTATTTTTCTTTAGTCTAACTCATCGAGAGGCCCAAATATATATTTCTCATAAATGTATGAGAGACAAATTCCTACTCAATCACTCATATTCTTTTATACGATTTACTTCATGTTCAACAATAGTTTGTGTAATCATCCTTTTAAAAATAATGTTGGATTGAATAAGAACATAAAGTTTGTGATATTAGAATCCATGGTGATTCTTAGATTAGAGGATTAAGTTAATGTTATTGTATAAGAATTATGAATTATAATTTATCCATATAATATTCTCATAGCGAATTAGTCTAATATAATGTTTATAAAATATGTATTTAAGTGTTTGACTTAATATTCCATATTTATGACTAGTAAAATATAGTTATTAATCAAAACACATACTAGTCTTTATTCATTGTCATCCCAATAATTATAATTAACTAGAGACAATTTAGAATAAAATTCTTTATATTTTAGAGTTTTACTATCAAGATACATACTTGATGACCTCAAATAGAATTAATTATTCATGGAATTTATTATTTAGTTATAAATACAATATGATAAAGAAATTTAATAGAAAAATGGAATCATCATATTATTAAAAGTATCCATCATAAAATTGACCTAGGGCATATAAAAAACAATTGTACCCTAAGAAACCATCCGTAAATGAATAATAACACAAGCGACAACATTGTTGACTAATACAACGATGTGGGGTCGCAAGAAATCATCTTGAGGGTATGTCTTGTTCAAGTCCCTATAGTCAATACATATCTTTACTTGACGATCCTTCTTAGGTATAAGAAATATATTAGCTAGCCATTCGAGATAGTCTACCATTTCTAAGAAGTTGGCTTTTAATTATTTGGACACTTCTTCCTTTACTAACTAGGCCCACTTTAGTCGCATTCTTCTGAGCTTTTACTTTATAGCTTCATGCAGTAGCAAGTGGAGATCTTAAGCTCGACTATCTATTTATTGACCACTGACATGTCTTTATACATCCATGCAAACATCTTTAAATATTTCCTTAGTAAATGCTCAAACTTTGTCCACTCTTCATGTATTATGTCACTAGCAATTAACAACATTTTGGAATTTTCCTAAGTGCTAAGATTAAATATAGTGGTATACATAAAATTAATGTTAAATATGCTTATAAAATGATGGACATCAAATACAGTACTATCATGAATGACATAATGCAAGTAAGCAAATTTAACGCTCATTACCTTAAACTTTGAAATGAATACATGATCATCCTTGAACAAGCTTGAGATAAGAACATTAGTAACATCAAAGGTAGGTGTGATCATCAAATTTTGGACCTTAAGATGTGAGCTTAATGATGAAAAATATTAGAGTTGATCCCCAAAATACAAGGGGAATTGTAAAAGAAAGAAGGATAAAGGGCATTTAAAAACCTTAAATCAAGCCTCAAACTAAGCCCAAGCCACCTGGCCTAAAAGCTTAAATTTGCAACCCTGGTTTAATTGGTTGTATAGTCAACCTTCTTGGCTGTATATATAGTCAACCACTTAGCTGTACAACCAAGCCTTAAACCCTAGTTAGTAAAAGATTCTAGAACCTCACTTCCTGAAAATTAATTGGCTATATAATCAATCACATGGCTATATAAACCATGTTGAAACTCTAATTCCAAAATCTTCATGGTCTTTATCTATCGTGGGCTGTGACTGAGGTGTAAGCAAAGCTACTCTAGCTCAAGTGCACCCCTCTCTCTATAAGTACCCCCCATTTCCCCCAATTTGAAGAAGAAAGGAGGCATGGATAACCCTAACAAAATTCTACCAATATTACTGCTTAAAATCCCAAATCCATAGAACTTAAATACCTAATTCATTGAGACATTTTCAATTCATTCTAAAGCATTCCCATTGCATTTTGGAGAATCAATCCATAAACTAGGTGCCTCTAAAGGTAAGAAATACATCTAGGACCATCCTCAACCACTATCCCTCTTTCTCTTCTTGCTTTTTTTTTTCTTCGTTATGTTTTTGAAAACCAAGTATTGGTAGGTTGTACCAACCTTTTGTGGTATATACAAACTATTATGTAGGCTTTACAAATCACCAGTTGTTCTATGTAACCCACTTTTCCTAGGATAGTTTTTTGAAAATCATATTCTCATCTATCCTGGTTCTTTCTTTCTTTTTGATTATTTAGGGTATCTTGGGAGCCTAAATGGTAGAATATGAGGTAAACCTTATGGTCCATGATCCTTGTTCTCTCAAAACCTGAGGCTAGGATCAAGGATTTAACTTACTTTCCTAACTAAAATATTTGTGACTTTGTTGCATTTTTATTTCATTTTGCTATCTTAACTTGAGCATTCTATTTTTTTAATGATTTTAGCCATGATTAGGTCCCTATGTTCTCATGAGCCTATAATCTTCTTAAGGACTATGGTTTAGTTGGCATTTTCAACTAATGAATTCCTTTTCTTTTCCTTTAAGTGACTATGTGGCTCTATTAAGGGGAGAAATGTTCATTCTTGATGACCGATAGTATGTTATATCTCATGCATAAAGTCTCCTTTATATCTTGGCTTTTTTGTTTGAGTGCCTATTTTAGGTATTGTTAGCATCCTAGCCCGTCACATAGCTAGTGGAATGTTTGGAGATGCTTTAACTCCTTTGGAGCACAATATAAAGAAAGATTCAATAATCTTAGGATTCTATTTGTCAAGGCTTGCCTTAGGCCTTTAAGATCCCCAACTTGTTTTTTGCATTTCATTTTTATGATCTTTTTATGCTTCATAATTCATATGCTTATGTTTAATTAGTTATTATAATTGTTACAATGTATTTCGTGTGATGTTGGGATGATTGAACGGTGAATTGAAGACTTAGAAACACGCCTAGGTTCCTTGACTTAGAGACATGGTGAGACTATTGCTTACATGAATTTTATTTTATTTACTTTGATGATGTTTTTCTTATATTTGTAACTAACTTATGTACTTTCTTGGGTGTAGGTGCTTGTGTGGGTTAGACCATTAATGATAATCTTAATGATTATTATTTTAGATGTTGATTATGCATGATGATCTTGAGTGTTATTGATTGATAAATATGACCTCCCCTTAACATGTTGCATGACCCCATCCCTTTAACATTGATTATGATGATGCTTTGGCTAGATTAATTAGATTGTGCTAGAAACATGCTTAGGGGCAATAATTGGATCAATTAATAACATGGTTAAAACGGTAAAAAGTGAACCAAAGATGCTCGAAGGCCAAATTCCAATATCTAGGTGGTTTAGGGGTGCCTAACCACTTCCCTAAGCCATACCCAATTTTTGAACCTGATCTTTGGTGGGGTGAAGATGAATTGGGCCTTCTAATTGACTTAGTTAGGTTTAGATTTCACCTTTCCTGGATTATTATCTGACCAAAGTCAAATAGTGACTCCACATATTCTCAGGGATAATACTAATATATTGTCCCACCTTGGTCCCCCATTGAACACTATTTGGATAAAAGGCCTTCAAGCTTATGTGAGGCCTAAAAGATCCCTTGTTGATCCTAATATAAGCCATTATTTGGGGTTATTACTAATGTATGACTCCTATCCTCTTAATCTTCGTTGGTCAATAAACGGATGGAGTTATTCAAGGAAAATCTTGAGATGCTCCCAATGGTGACTGTAACATCCCAATCCACATTCATTGGCATTATCACATGAACATATTCATTGCATAAATAATATGAAATCCCACATTAACATATCCATTAGATAAATGATCATTTAGTCATGCAATTTGTAGAAGCATGACAATGACACTTGCACCATTATATTTAGGACACTTAAACATATATGTAGTGTTTGTATAGTTGCATGGCAAATTGTCTTATGTTATGTGCATGTTATAGAATCATAAATAATGGTGTTATAGAACTTATTTAAGATTATAAGGAGCATATAGGGATTGGGAGATGGATGAAGGTGCTTAAGGAGTGAAGAAAAGGGACTAAAAGAGAAAAAGTGAACTTCCAACCAATGGAAATGAAGCACCATGATTTTATATTATTATAATAAGTTTATATTTGCTAATTAGGGTCAGATTTAAAAAAAAAATGTGGGTTATACCATAAACAAAGAGAGAGCAAAGGAAGAAGAAAGAAAGGAAGAAAAAGAAGAAGAAGAAGCAGAAAAGAGGGAGAAGAGTGAGCTGCCTAAGGTTTTCCAATTCTGGGACAGTAGGTCTTGGAGGCATTAAGGATAATAGTGGAAATAAGTCGGGACCATCCACGACTAAATAAGCTTGAAGGAGGAGGTAAGTAAATAGCTAATGGTACTATATGTGTGATGAGTTAAATGTCATATACTTCAATGGAATCAAAATGTTCTTTAATGTGATGATATTGTGATATACATAGATGAAAGATTGTTATATTCTTGATTTATTTATTTTCATGAGATGTTGATAAATTATGACTAGCGAATGAGAGTATGTGGTGATATGAGCTTCCAAATTTACGG
>CATIWR010291441.1:0-34766 GCA_949677035.1 Omphalea diandra
AGTGTTCTTGGTTGATATCTTTCTAATCCTGGTTGGGATCATTGGGTAGCTGCTAAGAAGGTAATGAGATACTTGCAAAAGACTAAAAATCATATGTTGGTTTATAGGCATGTGATGATCTTAAAGTGGTGGGGTATTCGGACTCTGATTTTGCAGGTTGTCAAGATGATATGAAATCCACTTCAGGTTATATTTTTATGCTTGCTGGTGGTGCTGTTTCGTGGAAAAGTGTTAAACAAACACTTACAGCATCTTCTACTATGTAAGCTGAGTTTATTGCATGTTATGGTGCTAGTACACAAGCTATATGGTTAAAGAATTTTATTTCTGGATTGCTTGTGGTTGATTCTATTGCTAGGTCACTTCGTATCTATTGTGATAATAATGTTGCTGTGTTCTTCTCTAAGAATAATAAAAGTTCGAATAGTTCTAAGCATATGAAGATTAAATATCTCACAGTTAGAGACTTAGTAAAGAAAAGAGACATTTAGATTTAGTATGTTATTACTGATTTAATGCTAGCTGATCCCCTAATCAAAGGACTCAGACCTATAGTTTTTAAGAAACATGTTTATGATATGAGTGTTGTGGAGTCTTTTGATGTGTTAGGTTAGTAAGAGTTTTTTTTGTGCTTGTAATTGAACGTTCAAGTTAAATAATTATGCTACATTGCTTATTCATATTTATTTATATGATTTGAGTGTTTTGTAGTTGATTGTTTTGTGTATGAACACACACACACACACACACACACACACACACACACATATATATATATATATATATATCGCAGGCTATGAGTTGTGGTTAATATGCTTAAGACTGGTGTGATTATATAAAGCAGAGATTGTTTCCAATTGTGTGTCTGGAAACAAAGGCTACGGCATTGTGATTGTATCTCCAAATGGAAATAACAACCTTATTGTGAAGCCTTATCACAGGCTAAGGCATTGTGTGTATTTTCAAATGGAAATAACAGTCTTATTGTGAAGTCTTGTAAATTTATCTAGCTCATTTGAGCATGTGTGAAAGAGAAATGTTTGGAGGACTGACAAGAAAATAATGTATTGATCACATGGGGCGTTATTTTCTTACTACACTGCCATATCGGAATTCAGGTCGGTTAAGTTGTCAATATTTGTGACTATGGATTGGTACTAGGTCAATAAAGAGCATAACTACTGCCATGATCCGATATTGATAATTTAATGTGGATAGGATTGTGTTTGAGATGTCACTTTATCAATAAACTATATGTTTTCTAAAAAATTGTGGCCACACTTGAGTTTAAAATATTCGGTCCGAGAGTTATTTTGGAAAATGTTTTCTTTCTTAAAATATGAAAACGTCATAATTAATATTGCCCAAGTGGGAGAATGTTAAAAATTTTTTTTTATGTGGGCTAATATTAATTATGGGTTGATTTTAATTATTTATAAAACGGACTGAATAATATAGTTTATTGTTTTGGGGTAAGCTCAGTTAAAATGTGATCAATGAAGTTATGAGCTTGTGACATCTTTTGTGGGCCGATATGGAAGACGGTCAGTATAGGCCTATTTTAACATGGATCTGTGATGGGTGGGCCTGTTAAAATTATTATAAATAGGTTAGGTCTCATCTCCTGCCTTCATAACAGAAAACCCTAGTTGCTACGCCCATTGTAGCCGTCTTCGAGAAGGTCAATGAGAGGAAGATCTAGTTTTCGTTTTTTAACCGTTTTGACAAATTTTTAAGTGGTTTAATTTCAACGTTCAATATTATGGCTCAAAATAATTTGGAATTCAACGCGGAGACAGATACGCAATTTGTTTTCGTTCAGTTATTAAATTTTGGTGTTCTAAAATTATGTACAAGATAATAATTAATTATTTTACAAATGTTTAGACTCTTACATTTAAACTCTTACAAATGTTTTTATCTAGACTTACACTCAAATCCTTACCAATAACTCAAAGATTACAAAAAAGTAAAATAAAACTTGAGGCTTTAAGAAAATTTTCTATTGAAAGGATTGTTCTTGGAAATATTGGATGCTCACGAAGGTCATTTGGAGAAATATTTGTAGTCTTCACAAGCCAAATGACCATTGCAAATGAATTAATAGCAAGCCTCTTTCAATGGCTAGAAAATCTTCAATAAATTCTGATTCAACTATATTTTGTGGTGGCAAAACTGCTTTTATGATCATGACGTGCATTTCATGGGCAAAACTCTTTTTTAACGGTCTGGAATGTGCCTAACAGTTAGTGACATATGACATTCCATGAGAGGCTCTTCAGTTTTTCTTTGCATCGACTCCTTCCATATCAAGAATCACAGATGCGATAATGAAGTCTTGATCACAATATTTGTTTCGTGGGCTTGGTTTTGGTCGCGATCCAGATCGTAAAAGAGCTTGTTCTTTAAGAGTCTTCAAAACCATAGGCTGTAGTCACAACCTCCTTTTCTTAGTCGCAGTACCTTTGTCTTAGTTGTCATATCCTTTTCTTGGGGAGGATTTTCAAGTCCTCTCTATGACAAAAATTTTTTCAACTTATTGAATTTATTTTTTTCTAACTTAAATTTTTGTAAAAATACGCTTAATTTGAAATGTGATATTTTTCAATTTGATTGTCAAGATCAGATAAAGATTGACCTAATTAGACACCTAACTTAGATTAACAAATGTATTTTTTATCGAGATATAATTTCAAGTACTTCATCGTTATGATTGGAGAATATTTTGGATATGTTCAATTTTTTTTTGATATTTTCATACTTCTTTATATATTATTTTTATCATGATATGTATAGATTATCAACTTGTATAATTATTTAATTTTATGAATGAAATTCATATTTTGTCAAAAAAGAATTAGGAAAAAAAAAAGAAAGATAGTAAGGATACATTTTAATTGCAGTCATTAGTATAGTGCAAAAGTTAGGAATAGCATAGCAAAATTCCATCCTAATATTGAACGGTTGGACACCTTGTAGCAATAGCCTAAACTGGAAATGAATATCCTACACTGCCTTCAACCTCCACAAATTTTGGTGGAAGACACATTTCAAAATGTCCAACCAATTCTCCTTCTTTTTCTCCGAGAGGTCGAAGGAAAAGTCTCTCATTTTCTTCATCCCCCCACAAAACCATGGCTTCTTTCAACAATTTTTTTCTTCTTTGCTTCAACCTTTTCCTCCAAAGGGTCCTTCAATAGAAAATTGAAGGACCCTTCTCTATGTTACAATTTTTCTCAATCTTTTCCTGTATTATTATTTCCTCCTTTCAATTATATGACGTTACATTGTTTACATGGTTATAAGGCAAAGTGTCACATTTTCTCACCTCTTTAAGGCCTACAATTTTGTGCATATAAATACATACATACATATTGTTTCTTGATCAAAGAGGGTGTGGTGATTTGTTTAACAAGAATCAAGAAATGAATTGTTTTCCATGCTTTCAATCACAGAAAAGCAAGAAATTATTTATTAAGAGAGAGCATGGAAGTCCTCCTTTTCCTGGGGAAGTCACCGAGACAAAGTCACCTGGTACGTACGTTCCATGCAAGCTTTTCACCATTGTTTACAAGCAATGCAACATGACACAGTCACTCGACTATCAGATTAGGGGCCTAATAATGGAGGCGAAGATTTTTCACATAGATTGATAGATATCTTTAAATTAAGCTAATTAATCCAATTTAAATCAAACATAATTTTGATGCCATGTTTTTAGTCACTTTAACATTCCTTGTTGAAATAAGTTAGGATGGCAAAATCTTGTAATTGGTATAGTTATAGGTTATAGATATATCAGATATTAACTTAGAAGATTTTTCTTGTTTCTTCCTGACTATTTCCAGTGCTTGAATCTGAATCAGAAAAAAAAAATCAGGGCAAAACACTGAAATTCTTATATCAATAATGAACAAGAAAGTACAAATTATAGAATACCGGTACTTCAATATTAGATCACCACTAAAACTTCAATTTTATTTCATATCTGAATCATGTTATGCCAGACACTAATATGACACGCTTGTCGTAGTGTCTGTCTCAATCCAACGCATATAACAACTCTGATATTGGACCTGGAATAGCCTCAAGATTTGCTATTTCTTATGCCAAATATCATCTACTAGTGACTGTTGAGAGCACTAATTAATAGTGGGGGGTTTTGGAACTTGTCCGAGCTTGTTGTTGAAGTAGAATTGCAATCATCATTTTTTTTTTGGTAGAGACCAAGAAGCAAAAACCTGGAATTGAAGTAAACAAAAAGGAAACTAGAGGTGGCAATGAAAACATTGCAGCACAAGCTTTCACCTTCCGCGAACTAGCCACAGCAACAAGGAACTTTCGTCAAGAATGTCTGTTAGGTGAAGGGGGATTTGGAAGAGTTTTCAAAGGGACATTGGCAGCGACAGGGCAGGTTATATTATAACCCTTCAGCTTTCCTAATGCTTCCATTCTTTCCTGTGCTTCCTTTATTTTAAATTGATTGATAATAGAATCAACTCATTTATTTGATGACAATCACAACTCAATTTTTTGCTTAGGTAGTGGCTATAAAGCAACTTGACAGGAGTGGACTGCAAGAGAACAAGGAATTCCTTGTTGAGGTTCTGATGTTAGCTCTTTTACACCATCCAAATCTTGTGGACCTCATCGGATACTGTGCTGATGGGGATCAGAGACTTTTGGTGCATGAATTTATCAAAGGTGGTTCTTTACAAGATCATCTCCTTGGTAATGTTATGTTTAGTGAGATTGCAGTTTTTGGTTATGTTCAAAAATAGATTAGAGCATGGAATGAAACTTAATTTAATTGCAGATATGTCTCCAGAATCCGAGGCATTAGATTGGTTTTCCAGAATGAAGATAGCATTTGGTGCTGCTAAAGGTCTAGAGTACTTGCATGATAAGGCCAATCCTCCTGTTGTGTTTGGTGATTTGAAGCCTTCAAACATTTTGTTGGATCAAGATTTGAACCCAAAAATATCAGATTTCGGACTTGTTAAGATTGGCCCTTCTAGTGACAAGGCGCACGGATCATCAAGGTTGATGGGAACGTATGGTTATAGTGCTCCAGAATATGCAAGAGGAGGTGAACTCACATTGAAATCAGATGTTTACAGCTTTGGAGTTATTTTGCTACAGCTCATCACTGGAAGAAGAGCCATAGACACCACGAATCCAATCGATGAGCAAAATCTTGTTGCTTGGGTAAGTAATATGTATTTTATTGGTTAACTAGTTTCCAAAATTGGGGTTTGAACTCAACCTCGTATTCCTATAAATGACTCTAATACTAGTAAACTAAACAAAAACTAGTATACATAGACATTTCATCAACGCATTTCATTTCAGTTTTATGACCGGAATGTAAATGTGGTGGCGATATTTTTTGTTATCAAACAGGCACAACCCATATTTCGAGATCCGAAAAGGTTTCCTGATATGGCAGATCCACTACTTAACAAGCAATTCCCAGAAAAAGATTTAAATCAGGCAGTTGCAATAGCAGCAATGTGCCTGCAAGAGGAATCAGCAGCTCGTCCTTTGATGAGCGATGTTGTAACAGCCTTAAGTTTCCTTTCAGTTGTTAAGGACTTAAACATTCATTCTCCTCCACCTCCTTCAACCCCACCACCTTCACAGGAAGTAATCAATCACGACCAGAAGAACCATGAAGGTGTAGATAGTTCAGATGATGAGGACAAGAGCAGCAGCAGCAGCGAGTCAGATGAAGAAGATGAAGAAGGAGAAGAAGAAGATCATACTAAAGAAAGCAGCAAATGGAACAAGAACAGCATGAGATCAACGAATGAGAGTGTTTCTTTAAGTAATAGAATACAGCAGATAGATGCTTCTTTAAGCTCCAAGAATGGTAGCGGATCAAATTATGGAAGTGTTTGTTTAGGTCATACTAGCAGAAAGGAATCACAGCATCATAATTCTTCATTAAGCCGCAACAGCAGCAGCAGCAGTATCAGGGAGTGATTCTGATGATGATGATTGTAGCATTGATTTCCACATGATCATATAATAGAAAGGAGCAGTGTTTCTAATGATGATTAATTGTTAGCATTTCATAAACAGCAGGAGATCACATACCGAAGTTTTTATTAATCAAGAAGATCTCAATCACATTATTCTGCACCTATTTCTTAGGTGGGGAGTGGAAAGAAAATATATTTTTTCCTTTTAATTTTTGTTTTGGTTGTGAAAGGCTACAGGCAGCAATGCATTATCATTAAGATTATTATTCTCTCAGCTTTTTGTGTAAGTTTAATTTCAAACAGTTTTTAAGATCTTAGTTTGTTCATTATGCATTAAAATATCAAAAACTCTGTTAATGTCAAGTAGCGGATAATATTGCCTTCTTTTTTATTAGCATGATATCTATCTTGGACTGTCATATAAAAATTTTTTGATGAATTAAAATATTATAAGGGATATTATTGATAGGAAGATGACAACAGATAGGACAAGAGTGACTGACTGACAGTAGAATGAAGTAGGTTTGCATTGTCTATTGGTTAGAATCAGACACAAGGACATCTCAAAAATGATAAGGAAATCCATCTAATCCTGGAATACTAATGGTATGATCAATAATATTCCAACACTAATAATTATATATGTTTTAGGGTATTGAAAAGAATAATCGATTAGTACCCTACCACATATATAAACGCAGAAATGTTAGATTACAAAGCATTGTCAAATTGCCTTCAGTTCAGTTCCTTTGTGGCAGGATGGCATGCCCTGGGAATATTTTATATGCACTTATGCAGCTCCATTTCTTTGTGGGTGCTGTGAATTTTTCTAGTTTGGTGGTTTCATTGTGTTTGTAAGTTAAGATTTCTTTATTTAGAAGTAAGTGCAATCAGAAGCATGACTACTGCATGGTTCAGACCTGACATAGCATAACATTTGGACAGTCTCTTACTTACATGTATTAAAACCTAAAAGTAGGGTTGGAAATTCCTGGAAAGTATAATTTATTATTATTATTATTTGGGAGGATAATGTGGTGCTTGCAGATTTTTTCCATTCCTTTTTCAGAAGAGATGGAACGAATTTAAAACCATGTTTTAAATTGAACAAAAAATAATGAACACACGCACACACATATATATCCAATGCCGTAGACAAGATGAATAAAAAGAATTATTTGCACCCACTAACAGAGGGAGACTGAATTTTATACCAAGTCAAAATAAATGTGAAAGTTATAAATTCATTTCATATGATTATGAGTTCATATGCTTCCCATTCTTACAACCCTTCAGTTAAAAGGAGAAAAAATAATGTTTTGGCTGCTAGGACGTAAAGGATTTCCCTAAACATCTTACCATTATAATATTTTTGCAATGACATTGACTGCTCAATAGCTGCCGTCCGGGGAAAAGGACTACTTCACTATTAAAGTTGGTCTTACCGCATCTTATGTGCATATATTTATGTATATATATAAATTTTCTCAAAAGAAAAGGTCAAGAGCCTAAGTAACTTATCATAAATTATGAGAAATTAATCTTTGAAGGTCTCACTATAAGGAATTGTATGAATAATACACCAAAAAGACCATTTCAAGTGTTTCATCCTATGCTGCCCAATGCTGCTCTTTCAACACTCGTTCACTTCAATGCCCTTCCTGTTTTTTTCTGTTGTCACCTTAAGCCCCCCCACCCCCCCCAAAAAAAAAAAGAGAAAAAGACAGAACCTTACAGGGAAAGAAATGTTAATGTTTGCTCTTATTGGCCTTTAAGTGTCTGATGCTTCCTTTCTTTTGTTGTATATTCCAAGGAAAGAAATGGATAGCGAGGTGATAGTTATAGCAGTTGATGCCGGTAAAGAACTCACTGATTACGCATTAGAATGGGCAGTCCGCAATGTAACCAAACCTCAGGATTCTGTGATCATACTTGCAGTGCATTCATGTCATGAACGTCCTTCAACTTCTGCAAAAAGGATTAGTGACTTTCTTTCTTGTAGGTTTATAATTTTTTCTTTGAAGGAAATAGTAGTGGTGGTGATGATGGTGAAGCTTAGTGTCTGATATAAACTTTTGCTTTCTCATTTTAGGCCTGCTCAGGAAATGGGGTCATGGGTATAGGCAAAAGGTGAAGAATAATTCATCTGATAATAATGGCTTCAACACGGCAGTTCAACAGGATTCGTTGCGGCGAATAAACAATGTTTGTGTGCAGATGATGCAGCAATTGTGTTTGGCCCACAGTAAGCAGGTACAAAATTATTAGCATGTTTTTCTGGCGTAATCATGTAATATAGAATCGTGATCATCTTCTCATATTATAGTTCTGTGGTGATATTTAGGTTCATGCTAAAGTGAAAGTTGTTGCTGATGCACAGCCGCGATCAGTGGCCATTGAAGCCAGTGAGCTAGAGGCAACCTGGGTAATTTTAGACAGGTCATATTCCACATCACTAGTCGGATTTCTGTAAACCAGTATGTCTTTGTAATTTATTCATGTTATGCTATTCTTGAAATAAACAAAAAATTGAAAACATTGAAGAGCAATACTTCACCAGAGACGTTAATGATTTATGTAAATCCAGAATTTGGGGGACAACGTTTGTTTTACTTTGATATCAAAAGCGAAAAAAGTTTTTATACCTTCATGAATGGTTCAAGACATCAGATTGCAGGTTTGTTTCCACCATCTTCTTGCTGATACCAGGTCACAGTTCAGCTGGATATCAAACCAATCTAAATTAATTTTCTGTTTTTCCAAATAAAAGATTGTTTTCACCAATTTCTTTAAATTACAGAAGGTTGAAAAAGGAGGGTGATTTCAGCCTGAAACAATTGACCTGCAAGATTGTAATCATAGACCATGCTATTCCAAAACTTCTTCGAGCAGTAAACCCTCTAGCTGGAAAGAGACTTAGGGAGAGTATTGAGCAAAATGATCAGAAAATTTCTGGTAAGCTTGGAATGCTCCCTATTGGCACTGGAAATTACAATAGCGCAAAGACTCGAAGTAGTCTTGGCACAGAAAGTACAATCTTCGATACAGATCCTGTAATGTCATGGTCAAGTCCCTAAAAGGAGCTGTACGACAAGTCTAGTAGTCCTTCTTCCACGTTCAATTTCAAATCCGAAAACCCAATTCTTCATTTAAATTCTGATTATTTCCATGGAGAAGTTGAAGTGCAAACAATATTCAGTCCCTCTCCTTCTTATGGTAAATCTAAGCCACCGAATAAGTCATCAAGTCTTAAGGTTAGTGAATCGCCCTGCAAATCCTCAGCAAGCCTCTTGGATGTGAAAATGAAAAGCTATAATCGCCTTTTGAAGACTAAGATCGGTAAGAAAAAGTTTTGTTGTTTATTCATTTTCTTTAATCATCATGAACCATTCTAATGTTGCTTCTATTGTGAAACAGATATGGAAAAATTAAGCAGTATAAAACCAACAAAGATGGTAACAATTCCAGCTAGAAGATCAACTGACTCGCCACGCTTGTTGCTAAATCCTGATATCCCAAAAGAAAATACTGCATTCCCTTTTTCACCAATTCTTCAACGAACCTCAAGCATCAAGAAGGCTATGTCTCTTTCCATCAAGCATCCACCAACACCTCCACCTCTTTGCTCCATATGCAAGCAAAATGCACCCATTCTGGGAAAGGCCCCGAGGAAGTTCAGTTACAGAGAGATGGAAGTAGCAACTGATGGATTCTCAAGTGATAACATCTTGGCAGATGGTGGATATGGTCTAGTACAAAGGAGTATTGCCTGATGGGAAAGTTGTCACAGTGAAGCAGCATAAGACAATAAGTGCACAAAGAGCATCAGAATTTTGCTCAGAAGTTGAAATATTGAGCTGTGCCCACCACAGAAATTTGGTGATGTTGGGGGGATACTGCATTGAGATAGAGTGGCTTCTCGTATACGAGTTTGCTTGCAATGGCTCCTTAGATAAGCATTTGCATGGTAAGCTTGGATAAAGATAAGCATTCATATGTAGTATTGCCCTTTAGAGTTTTATTTCTTTCAAATTACAAAAGCAGCATTTCTTTGGATACTACACAGGAACTGAGACCAATGAGGTTATGGCTTGGCGAAATAGAATGAAGTTTGCAATAGGAACTGCTAGAGGTCTGAGATATCTTCATGAAGATTGTAGAGTGGGATGCATTGTCCATAGAGACTTCAGACCAAACAATATCCTCCTTACACATGACTTTGAACCTATGGCCAGTCCATATCAGAAAAGTTACAATCCAAGACATCTAACTTTTATGAAGAAATTTTAGGTCTTATATTGAAGGAAGTTTTTCACTATGCGATCCTAATAGTATGTAGTTTATATAGGTGGGAGATTTTGGTCTGCCAAGATGGCAAGCAGATGGCCGGTCAGCTGAGGAAACGCGCGTCATTGGTGCTTTTGGGTACTAAAATTTCATACTCCATTCCTAATATTACATCCTACGAATACTCTTCTGACATAATGTGTAGCAGTACTAAAATGCTATTACAGCTTCAGCATAATCATCTTTCCTTAACCATGCTGCTTCTGCACACAGGTCTGTAACATTCTACTTTTGATCATGCTTTTCTAGGTATTTAGCTCCTGAGTACACACAAACTGGGCTTATAACAGAAAAAGCTGATGTATATGCATTTGGGGTAGTTCTGTTGGAGCTCCTGTCTGGCATTAAAGCAACCAACTTTTCGAGAATTACAGGACAACTACTAGTTCAAGAATGGGTAGCTTTTCTGTGATGTAATACTCGCATATAGACGATTATGCTCCTGGCAGTATAAGCACAAACAATTAGTTACTAGCAAGAAATATTGACAGTGCCTAATACTGTTGTTTTTACATTAAACTTTTCTAGGCATTTTATTGCTTATTTAGCATCTGGAAGTTGAGATATGGATTATAAACATCACAATAGTAGGCAATGCATTGCTAACTGTTTAGATGAATCTGCATTACAGGGTTGTTTGTTGCTTGAGAGGAAAGTGATCAGTGAGATTATAGACCCTCGATTGAAGCAAAATTATGGGGAGAATGAAGTAGACTGCATGATGTATGTTGCCAGATTATGTATCTCACCAAACCCAGAAAAAAGACCAAGAATGTCTAGGGTTATTTGTTCTCCATAAGTCTTTAGATTACAGGATATTTTCTATTTCCCGTATCTCACTTCTTCCTTTGTAACAATCTGGTGTTGAAAATATTGGAGGGAGACATTTCCACAGACATGGCATGTAATAATAGTCAACATTCTAGGGGTTTCCTGAAGCAATGTGTGAACATCATTTTCGATACAGACAGTCCAATGATTCCACCAGTTCTTAATAGCCCTTCTTCCCTTCTGATGCAGTCTATACATGATATGAACCTAAGTCCATCCAGAGCACGGGTGCACAGCAATAATGGCAGGAATAGCACATTCAAGAAATTGGCGCCATCCAAACAATACAGAACCGCTAGGTGTGTTCAAGAATCGGACCAACTTGAATCGAACTTCAGCAATGAATATGAAGCATATTTACAAGTATCACTGGCCAAATTTATTCAGAACTTCAGAACTTTAAAGGACATTGAAAAGTTATGAGGCTCTTGTAACTAAAGTGTCTTGTCTGTATATTGTCGCCATCTTATGTAGACAGTACTTGTTCAGGTATTTGTATGAGATTGATTTATTTTTCACTAGGCCAGGTAATTGTACATGTCCAAATATTCTGTCAGCAGTACATAAAATTGGTGGTCCAACAGTTTCATGACCCTACACAGCACCTGATATTCCTGGAAACAAAATAACAACAAAGAAGAAACATTCTTCCTTTTAACATGAGAGCTCCATCACCATTTCTGGTTTGAGATCTAATGTTCATCTCATTTACAGGACCATATTCATATACATTTCCAGCCCAACATAGTCATTGCAAAATAGAAGCTGAAATTCTGATATCTGTTATATGATGGAAGAAAATATTGCTTTCAATTTCAAATGATTTCCAATGAAAAGAGAAGAAAGAAACCACATCGGGGCTGAATGAGAACATTATTTATAAAAGAACCTTTTAAGACCACCACCTTATCAGCTAATGATTACAGAACAAATCCAGCAGAGGATTTCATATAGTGATATCTCATTCATGAAACCATGACATCAACTGTGGGCATATATTTGATCTCATATATTTTAAGTAATTCTAACCGATTCTAATATTCTAGCTCATTGCAAGATCTGAGATATGCAAGTTACAAAACTATGTAGACTTCGTTTGTTGAAACTTAAGGACTTCACTTTTATCTTCTCATCATCGTCTCCTGGAAGAGCAAATTTCACCCTGAAACCGCGTGCTCTAGCATTTTTATTCTTCTTCAAACAAGATTTCAATGCCTTGTCCTGCAGGAAACAGTTAGGCTCCAATCCACCATCAACTTTTGGAAATGCACCTTGAATGTAAGCATCGCTTGAAAGAATGTCTAATGAAAATGCTGTTCTTGTCTTTTCTGGGGCTTGCTGCTTAGATTCTTGGTTATTTTTGTAATCAAAATCGGTATGCCAATGATCAACAGGGTATGATTTCTTAGGAGAATCATCAAAATGTTCAAGTTCGACTCGAGACTTGATTAATGATTCTTGGTTGTGGCATAGGTCAAAGCTGCACTTGGGGAAAATGGCATCCTCAGGCAATTCTTCAATCTTGAAATCTATTTTAGATCGTGTTTCTGATACATCGGAGCACTGCTTCAGAAGTTGATGCAAGTATGTTACCTCAACTGAAGGGTCCACCGAAACTTGTTGCAGGAACAGAGAATCCCGATATTGGTATCTGTTTCTTTGCAGCAAACGGTGAATGGTATGGATTGGAACAATGTAAAAGACACCACCAGGATTCAGAACAGACTCAGGCCGGACCACAATCCATGGAAATCTGAACACATCCGGATGTGTAACAAAGTGTCTCGGGTTCTTCTTCATCACCTCATGAGCTGTTATTGGATTCTGATGAATCTCAATGAAGCCTCCGGCGTGCACCAGTTTGAGGACCTTACCATTCTCGTAATATTTAACCATTTTCTTTGTCTCCACAAATCATTCGAAACTTAGGGAAAGGAAGGGAGGAATACAACAATTTCTTGACTACAAACTTGTAGCCAAAGGCTTGAAGATAACAGACAAAGTTAGCGGGTGAGAATTCTTATGTAAAGTATCTCAAGCAATGAAAAAAATAGTTGTCATTCTGTGATGTCGTGTTACATCGATTGGATAACTTCTACGAATTTAACAATAGAACTATGGGAATTTACCCAGGTGAGTAAGGCAGTTTGTATTGTCCTTTTCACTCTCCTTGCGAGGATATTTTGTTGAACATGGAGTCTGCTCTATATCACATTAGAATTCCATTACAGGATTCCATATTTGGATTTTTTTTAAACCTTATTTTCACAACAAAATGGAAAAAGCAAAACCATTCACCTAAGATTACTAGCTCATATCCAAAGTCCAGAACATGCTGGAAAGAAAATGCCAAACTATGCACATAATTCTTTTAACACATTTTTTTAGAGCAGTTGTATTCATAGAAAGAGTCCCGGTAAAATATTTTAAAGAGGCATAATGTCATATCACCGACCTTCCGTTGGCATTGTTACCTTCTCAGGTAGCCATTTTTTCCAATGGCCTGGAAAAATATGCTGATAGACCACTGATTACTAGACTTGCCCCCAGGTAATATCAATTTGTGTTCCTCTTCACAAAAGGACATTCACATCATACACTTCTCGGGCTAAAATTTGTGGTCAAAGCCATGATTAATATACAGAGCAGACCAGTCCAGTAAAATGGTCCTTCCTGAATGTTCCAGATTTTGCTAGCTTCCAGAGTATCAGGCTGCACTATCGCATCCATCAATGGGTGAAAAACTGATAAGGGAACTGGTTAGAATTGTTTACAAATTGCTAAACTACAAAAATGTACAGCAGATAATCAACAAATTTTAGGAAACTAAAGAAAAGTGTCTTCAGTTACAAAACCTCCTCAAAGCTAGGGCCTAACACTACAATCATCAGATATCGTCTCCTCAGAAGATGCATCACTATCAATAATGACGACATTGTCTGATTTATTGACAAAATCTAAAGAACTCCTCCTCCCTGCATACTTTCCATTTCTCATTCCCAAAGAGACATTGGAATAATGAGCACTTGCAGATGGCTGTAACTCATTTGCCTTTACACCCCCAAACTCACCATCTATCCTATTCCCAGGATCTGTGTACCGTTTGATCACCCGCAATCTACCTGAATGAGTAATAGATGGAAAACCAGCAGGTAGAGCTGTCTCCGATGGCCTTGGAGGAGGAGTACTTACCACTTTCCTTAACCAGTGGGGCAAATTACCTTTGGCTGCCAAAGCAGTGAAAGGGCCGTTAATTTGCAAGGGATCACACCTTGGCACAGTCATACACCCTAGATGATCATAGGATCCCTTGCCATAAATCTCACCCTGAAAATCCGAAGAAGGTGCATTCCTTGGGTAAGTAGCAGGTCTATCAAGCTGTTCCATTTCATTATTTTCAACAGCGACAAAGTCGAATCGTCGCCTCTTTGAGACACTATCAATTCTATGAGCATACACATCTCCTAGTGAGAGTTTAGTTTCCTCAGTTGCATTTTCTTTCCAGGTTCCAATCTTAGGGCACATGAAGCCACCATTGTTATCCAAAGAAATGTCATGCATCACTGGAGATGTGAAATGTAAACCATGAGTGCCATTCAGAAGTTTAGCTTGTTCCTCCTCCCACTGCACAGCTAGGTCTCTTGCTGTTCTCCAATATGAAAACTGGAGTCTTGGATCTCTTAACATGGCATACCAGTTGTCCCTTCCATGTCTCCTCACACCTATCCAAAGAGAATCCAATTCTTCTTCTGACCAAAAGGTAGTGCATGACTTAAACTTTTCTTGACAACCACCCTTTGCATTTAAAGCACTTGCACGAATTACAATACTATCAAGCATGAGCTTATGTCTGAGCAATGAAGCTGCCTGGTTAGATGATGACTGAGGCACTGCATCTTGAATACAGTCTCTGAATTTACTGACAGAATTCCACATAGATGCTGTGATAGAACATTTTTTAGAAGAATACTTGCCCATATTAGACTCTGTTGGCAGGGATAAACCCAAATCTAGCAGAGAACCACACGAAGTTTGCTTCAACTGATTATTTTCACTTCCTAAATTAAGAAATTTACTTTCCCCTGAAACCATGCAAGTAGTAACTTCTGGTTTTGCAATTGCTTCATGGAAAATGTTTCCTTTTTCTTCAGAAAATAGCTGCAATTTATTTGAAGAAAAAATCATTATGCATGCAGGCATATTATCCAGCGAAAGGGCTAAATGATAAAAATATTAATTGACACGTATGCAGCGAGATACCACTTGCCTGCAGACATTCACATTTTGAGACACTGACCATGGAGGACCCAGTACAAGATTTGCCATTATCTTTTGAGTTGGCACCAGCTTCTTCCGCAGAAGTAGATGCATCACTAAGTGCCTGTGTTAAGTGAACTGGTGAGGCCTCTCCAACTCTCTTGTCTATGCCTTGCAATATTTCTGGACGGGACACTTGATCTAAAACAGTGGCATGACTTCTGCTTGTAGAATCCACAGAGTCTCGAAGAGATTCTGAACTAGCATGAACAGGCTCCTTTTGACAGCAAAAATCCAAATTGATGTCATGGTCTAATGTACCGCATGAATCTGCAAAAAGAGCTAAATGAATGATTCTCTGATTATCTGAATGCCAGAGGATGAAACTACCAACTTATAACCTCATCTGTGGATCAATAAACAAAATGTACCAGGAGTAATAGACAAATCCAGACAAACATGCTTTCGTTCCTTTGTGTAATCAGGAACTAGTATTCCTTTCCCGCCATCACTTGCCAGAATTTCAGATTCGTCTAGGTATTTGGTGTTTTCCAACTCTGCATCTATGACTATGGGTTCACAAGGGTTTTTAGCAGCTTCATTTAATGTGATCTGCAAAGTGCCTGCCAAGGCTTCTTCAGTTGCCATGGAAACTTTGGAAATTTGTCCTTGTCCACAGATAAGTGAGTTATCCATGGAAGTGCTTTTAGAACCATGACATAGTTCTCCCTCACATATCAAACTGCTTCGGAAATAATTGATCTATTATGTACTGGATAGTCAAAATCCTATTTGATCAATAATTTACAAAGTTAAGGTTGACTTACACCTTAGCAGCATTTGCAGATCCTATATGCAGGTTTGCAGAATCAACATCTTTTATCTGTCATAAATCACGTAAATGCATGAGTTAGTGCCATAACACAGAAACCTATATCAAGTTCTTGGCACACATTAACACCTAAACTATGGGAAGTCTATCCACAGGCAAAGAGAACTGGAGTCGATGAAAAGAAAATGGCTGTAGTAACCTAAAGGAACAGCATCAAGGGAACAAAATGTTAGTCTAGTACTAATAGCTAAAGCTAAAAGGGTGTTTAGGTTCTAATGAAGGACGCTATTCATTAAAGAAATGAAAACAAGGATGCTAAACCAGTCTGGATCAGTTGCTACTACCATGCACAAGTTAGAAGATAATATGCACGCAAACACTTCCCTACCCTTACCCCCCTCCCCTCCTCTTTCTCTCTCTCTCTCTCACTCACACATACATGTACACAAAGTCCACATGTTATTTCTCATGTACTTCTTCACTTAAATAAAAGAATTCACCCCTCGTTACCCTTCAGTTCAGTCTGTACAAAAAATTGGGGAAAAAAAACACATAAAAGCAATTAATTTTAGTTTTACTTATCAAAACACACGCAAAAAGGGAGTACATTGCAATTTGCAAGACGTAATTCAGTTCCACTGCAATGCAGATATTACATACCTATATTTGAAAACAGAATGCTAAAATAAGATAAAAAAAAATGTAATATTAATCAATAAAAAAAGGGTTTTGCCCTTCCTTTTGAAGTAGAGAAAAGAATATGCACAAGTGGTTAGTAAGACTATAAAAGCCTCAAATGTTATAACTATAACAATAGCATGCAATAATAATGAAGTATTAGTTAACTTGATAGTTTGGCAAGTTAGTACCATTATTTTCTAGATGTTAAACCAGATTCAGAAAGAAAGAGGATATACATTATCTTGATTTTGATGAAACATATGCCTTGCATCTGAATCCTCTTCAGGTGGCTCCACATCTGTTGATCCCAAGCAGACTTTAACAGAAGTTTCAGCATCATCAGATTTACTCCAATTTGCATCATACGAACAATTTTTCTCCTCGAGGACTGTACTTTTTACATCAACCTGACTATCATGTTTTCTCTTTTTACCTCTTCGACTAAAAGTAATCAATGGAGAACTCATCTTGGTTTGCCCAAGAAAACTGACAGGATGGTTAGTAGGCTTATCTTTACAGAGCAAATCAGTGCCTTCCACAATGTGAGCTTTTAGCGAACATGAACCAGTATCAACCAAAGACATGCAACTCCTTACATCAGATGATTTTGAATTGATAAAATCCAGACTCTTTCCAGTGTTCATCCTTGTTGACTGAGAAATTAGTTTCCCTTCAGAATCTATCTTCATAACTGAACATAATCTAATTTGAACTTTATGTGGTTTACTTGTTGAGGATATATCCAGATAAGGAGGCACTCCAATGTTCGTCCCAGAAGTGCTGTCACCGAGACTCCCCGTTATAGATAATTTCATATGAGATCCTTCATTGTCTTCAATTGCTTCCAGTCTGCTTGAGTTTTGCATTGGCCGAAGCACAGAAGGATCTTGCTGTTTGCAACAACTAACTATTTCCTTGTTGAGAATAAACTTTGACTACACATGTGCGCATGAATGAAAAAAAAAAAAAAAAGAGAGAGAGAGAGAGAGAGAAAGAGAGAGAAGGAGAGAGAATAGGGTGGAGGGAGGAACAAAAGGAAAAGAGAGGTGGAGAAGGGTGGCAGAGCACGGTCCATTAGATAATAATAATAATAATAATAATAAAGTTATGCTGTTATCTGAAAGTTGATGCCAGCAAAGTTGGCAGCAACTGTTTTTTCCCCTCCTTTCAATAAAAGTTGGAAACTTGGAATACCTTATGGAGCCTATCAAGGCACTGATGATGATAAGGTTGATGGCAATCTTCGCATTGCAGCAGGTTGCCTCTGACACCACATACAATACATCCAGGAAAGATCTGCATGAAAGTTGGGAATTATGCAGAAGAATATTGCATGAGATAGAACTTGAAAGATGAAAGCACTTACATGTCAGAGAATAAAAAGACACATCTTAGCGGAAATTACTAATTTTGATACAAAACTTAGAATCTTTTTAAAATGCAAGCAATATGGCTAAAATGAAGGGACCTCAGTGAAGGCCTAATTTAAGTCTGTGTATATGGCTGATTAAATTGCATGTATATTTGTGTATTTGCGTGTGTGTGTGTGTGTAAGTGTCAGAGAGAGAGAGAGAAGACAAGAAAACAAATTTGTTTTATTTTGCAAGAATTTAATATAAAACATGGCCACCAAAACAAATAAGAAAATCTGTTTCTCATAGAATGCAGTGTGGATCTTTCAATGTCACTATAAACTTTCCTCTTGCCTCATATCAATGGTTGGATAATATTGTTCATTGGATCTAAAGGATAGCAGGCTCAACATTTTCTATCCTAGTTCTGCAATTGCCTGATTATGGGCTTTTCTTACACTTTTGAATGCTAACATCTTCTGAGGCTCCAAACCATCCACTTACCATTCCTTGATGACCATGGATCAGAATAAGCACTATTTATCCTCCAGTGGAAAAACATTTACGCCAAAGACCTTATGATTCTAGAATTAATGGAAATTTTGATTGTCTTATCATAATTTAAGAGTTTTTACTTTTTCACTTTTTGATCTGCTCTTTTGTTTTCTGTTGTATATATATGCTTTTATCGGATCCAACTACATTCTGAAGAAGCTCTATCTTCACAGAACACTACTTATGTAAATCTTCAGAATTCTAATTTGTTTAGTTGCAGCAAGAGAATTTAGATCAGAAACTTTTATTTTCATAGTTCTAATAGTGTCATATCTTTGTCTATCTAAAGCATAAGCACGGAAAAAATTTTGCCAAAACTTAATATTTGACATCAACAGCCAAGGCAAACTAAGAATAAACAGAAAGCATGACATTTGAAGAAATGCATAGAAAGCATACTGTGTTGAGCTAACAGTTAGCTAGCTCATATAAATAAATAACTTGAAATCCTTCAACACCAAACAACATAATAGGAAAATGTTATACAAGCAACAAAACAAATAATATCTTCACAAACTGCAATCCATTGACACCAAACAACATCATATTCATTGAAAAGCTGCAATATTCAAGTTTAAGCAAACTCACAAATGAAATCCTTTGCTGGTTTTCCGATTTATCCTCATCAGTCGATGCATCATTTTTGTCTATTTCAGTCACAGGAATGTCACTAGGTCCTTCAGAATGTGGATTATGGTACCCATTTTCCTGTGCAACGCCAGTTCTTAAAGACGGAAGCTTTCGTTTGTATGTCAGATAAACCTTGCTACTAGGCATTCAAGCTTTCAAGGGTTGCAAATTTTTGCAATGCTGAGAGAAAATCTTACAACAATAGTAGCAAAACCTTCACTTTTCACTTGTCCTACAAAGAATTCCACATTCATCAGCAAGTAATTAAAGTGTCAATCTTTTGAATCCAGAGGTGATTAAATCCACCAAAAAAAAAAAATTCCAGAAGAGTAAACCAAGAAGAAAGTAATAAACGTTTAGTGTTAATAATGTCTAATGTAGCAGCTTATTAACACAGCAACTACCTACCAAGTCCTCTTTCTTGAAAAACTTATCTTTCCACAAAATTTATTTTTCTTGTTACCCTCATTTAATCAGCAAGGAACTATAACTAAAATCTTCATCAACCAGATTTTTCTAAAAAAGGAAAAATTAAAAATCAAGCCTCAAAAGAAAGACCAACAGAATAAAAGAAAAATAACAAAATGTACACAAGACTAGTACTAAACCTACAGAAAGCATATTTTAGACGGCAAGAATAGGGAATGAGATCGAACCAGAAAACGTCGGTGACAGTGCAGAAGGGTAGGCGGCCGACGCCGGTGAAGCAGTTATCTTCCCCAACACAAGACAAAGAGAGAGTTTGAAAAACTCGTTTGTTGCTTCTTTCTAGAATAAATAAAGAAAAGCAAAAGAACAAAAAGAAAATGAAAAAAAAAGAAAAGCAAAGGAACTGTGGGCTTTTCTTTTTGCCAGTCTCTGTTGAAGAGAGAGAAGCATTCAATTGTCTGCAACAGAACAGAAACGTTTATTCTTTTTCTTTTTTCTGTAATTATCTTGCATTGCACATGTGGCCCACCTCCTCCCTCGCTCTCCCACCCCCAGCACCGCACGCTCGGGGATGTGCGCGTTGAGGAGAAGATAGTTGGCAACGTGGGTCCGAGAAGGGGTCGTACTCCGCAGTATTTCAGGTCCGTGACTCTGGATAAGTGGTGCCTGTGTTGAGTTCAGCCCATTTGAAGCCCAAATAAGATCGAAGTGATGATGTCAGGCCCAAATGTAAAGCATCACAAGTGCGCTTGTAGCAACAAAAAGGCCCAAGTGCATGTTTAGCTATGATTGGCCTAAACAACTATTGTTTTGATCAGAACAATAATGCTTTAAATGGCAAAGCTGGAGTTAAATTTCAATTAAATTTATTATTATTACATATCATTGATGATAGGAACCTCCAACATTAAATGAGTGTTTTTTGCAAGCTTTTACGTCTTTCTAGCATTTTATTTTTATTTATTGCTTTTGGAGAAAAATATTTTTAATTCAATTCTTAAATTCTTATTGTTCTGATTTACTATGGAAAATTAACAATACCTGATACGTCTATCTCATGTTCTATAATTAGTTAAGAAAAAATTATATATATATATATATAAGTGATTGTTAAGATGGACTATTTATCAAGAGGTTTACTTTTCATGTTATCTAATTTTTTAGATATTAAAATCTGTATAATAAAATTTAGAAATAAAAATATATTTAAAAAATATTAAAATTGCAATTTATAATTTAAAAATTTTCACTCAATAATTACTATTTTTCTGTTAATTATGCAAACTTTAACCACCATAATGTGTCAATAATATATGTTATTTATAAAAAATTTCACAAACAGATATTTATCTAGTAAAAATTAAAATAATAATGTTTTTGTCCATAGCTCTAACCTTAAAAAATTTCAATATTTTATGAATATTTACTAAATAAAAATATATTTGTTTAGTCAAGAACATAGAATGAATATAAACGAACAAGAAATAAAAATTTTTACTAGATTAGGACAACTAAAAGGTCAATAGGAGGGACCATGTGAGCATTGAATTTTGAAGTGTTATTTAAAATAAATTATATTAAAGAAAAAAAATAAAATTTATTCATTTCAATAATCAATTTTTATTTAAAATAATGATAAAATTATTAATAATTATTAAATTTTTATTAAATAAGAAAATAATTTCCTATCTTTTCCTAAAAAAGAAATTAATTTTTTAAATATTATAATAAAATTTTAACTTATTTGAGTTGTTATATTTTCAAAATTGGAATTTGGGGCTAAGGAGCAGGAAAGGAATGCAATAAAGCAAATCTAATCCAATCCAAGGCGTTGGAGTTGCGAAAGATTAAACAAACAGACAAAAAAAAGGTCGTAGGTTCCAAAACCCCCCACACCCTTCCACGTGGCTACTTTTTAACGGAAAAAGCGTCTTAACAACGCCTGTCTCTTATCAACCGTGTCTGGCAATGCCATGTTCCAATTCTTTGTTCCGCCCATTGGTTAATTAATAATAAAAAAGATTAAAATGGGTGTAAAGTGATTGTGATGGGATATATCTTCGAACTGTCTCTCTACTCAGATAGGTATATGGATATCTTTCTTGAACGGTCACTGTCTGTCATCCATACCACTGAGGTTGATAACATATCTCATGTATACGTTTTTCCCCTTCTTCATTGCACCTTTTTCTTTTTCTTTTTCTTTTTTTAAAAATTTGTTTTAGTTTCTTTCCCTTTCTCCCATCTTCACTTTCACTCTCCATCTCTGTAAGATGGCCGAGTCGCCGGGTGATCATGATCGCCGGCGGTGCAGTCTTTCCGACCATTCGGTTGATTTCAACGTCGAAATATCTGGTGAAAATGGCATCGCCTCCTCCATCTCCTATTCCCCTGCAGGTATGTGCATGTATGCTTTTCTTGTACTTTGATGTTTAAAGAACCACTCCTGTGTTTTTGTATTATAAATTAACCAGTAATGATTTTTTTTAAAAAAAAATTAAGTGTAACTTTGTAATCTGCTCTCACGCGAAGCAATAATGTGCGCTAAAAAGTTGCTTAATTTAGTGGAATACAATCAAAGATACAAATTTGTAGTCTGTTCTTATGTACGTGCATTTTTTTTTCCTTTAGTTTATTTGGTGGTTAAATCAAGTAATTTTTAGTGGTAATTTAATTTGTAAATGCGGTCCATGCAGGGTTTATTGACACTGGGCAGTTTCCAGCATAGCATGTCTGCTGGAACATCAACTACTGGGAAATCAGACTCAGGTTCCTCCAGCAAGTCCAGAACCTCCGCTAAACATGGGGAGAATCATAAACTGGGGATATTGGCATTTAAGCTGTTTGATGATAGAGTGCCTCTTAAAAAGAAGGTTCTTTGTATAAATTTACTAACTGGAAGTTTTATGAAGCGCTTCTCACATAATTCAAAGTCAATAACTTGCTTTTGCTTGGAGTAATAGACTTGTGTTCACTTGTGTTCAAATTACTACTTCGTAATGCATCAAGGGTTCAAACCTCAATAGCCCACATCCTATTTAAATGTTCCCGAGTGGAAGGGGGAAAATTAATTGTTCCCGAGTGGGAGGGGAAAAAAAAACAATGTCAATACCTTGCTTGAAGTGGGAAACATTTTTGTAAATTTTTTGTAACAAGTGTCTTTCAGGCCGTGCTTCAGATGTTGTGCCCAAGTTGAAAGACGTTAAGAGTGTTATGATTCTGGGACAGTCTGAGAATCTTTTTGTTGTTTGAGCTTACTATTCTGTTGATTATATGAGATGTCATTTTATTTCCTTTTGCTTTTTGGCTTTTTTGCTTTGTAATGTTCCTCATTGTATGTTATTCTGTTTTATTTATTTTCTATTAAATCCTTGTAATTTGTTTATTGGAGTTAAATTATTGGAAATATTTATGTTTTTTAAGTTAAATCTCTTCTGTGATATGGTCGTTCTAATCTAATGAATATTCTACTTTAATCATATTTTTTTGACTTTTTACTCTTCTTTCTTCCCTTTGTATTTAAGTGTCTGGATATTCAATGTTTGTTTGCATAAAAATTTGCAGCTTAAATTGCTCCCTCGATTTGCAAATGTTAAAAGTGATGGAACTGTACAATTAGAAGTGCCTGGAGATATCAAACCACATGGCCTGGATCTTGTACCAGCAGTTGTTCGTGATGATTGGAGAGACATGGAAACTTTAGACACAGCTGAGCTTCAAGGGATACGTCCCTTGCAAATTGTAATGCTTATTGTTGGAACACGGGGAGATGTACAGCCATTTATTTCTATTGGAAAACTTTTACAGGTTACATTAATTTTCTTGGTTTTACAACTCATCTAGGAAAGTTTTGTAACTTTCCCAGTGCATGTAGATTTCTTCTGATCACAATGGATGGTACTTGGTTTTAAGATTCATATACATTGATATTATTTGTATGTCTAGCTGAGGCATTTTTATGAGAATAGAGAAATTTTGTATCAAAAGAGAGCTACTGTATGATTCTCTCCATTTGCACTAATATCTTCTTCCATCCTTCACTTATGCTTTCCCTCCTTTATGGTATCAGAGAAACTAACTTTGATTCTTCTATCAATGAGTTTTTACTGCTTGTATTCTTTTTTTTCCACAATGTGAGAATTTGGATTCTCCTCTTGATATATTACAATCTAATTCCAATTAGATGTGCATTAGTGATGTGAATAATCGATTCGTTGATGCATCATTTGTGTCAATGTTCATGCCAAATAGCATGGATGACCATTTAGGCTGACCAAAATAATAGTTCTTCTTATTCTTCTCTTTCATCTACATTATTTTTTTTAGATTTCTTACACTTCGTCTCTCTTTTTCTGAGAGATGTTCATCATTTTAAGTCTCTCTTTTTCAGAATATGTTCCCAGGACAGTCAAATATGGCCAATTTGAGTTGATGGAGTGAACTCTTGGTTGCAGGAAGATGGTCACAGGGTTAGATTAGCTACTCACTCAAATTTCAAGGATTTTGTTTTAACTGCTGGATTGGAGTTTTTTCCTGTTGGTGGAGATCCAAAGTTTCTTGCCGAGTGTAAGTTTATGTATTTTGCTTTCTTATTCTCACATACTTTTATCTGATTTTCTTTTGTACTGCAAAACGTCTTAACTCTTGTAACAAATTAATTGATAAGACCCCAACTCTTACCCTTACTGGATATGCTAAAAATAGTTGACGTTCTTCCAGCATCCCCCTCCCCCCCCCAAAAAAAAAAAAAAAAAAAGGATACTCCCTAAGGCAATACGGTGCTTCTCAGTGATGCAGAGAAGTCACAAACATTTTCTTTGTTCACAATGACAATAGGCATTCAAGTCAAAACATTGATTATCACTTTCTTGAGTTATTTATTTTATATTTAATTCATCACAGATATCCTTGCTGTGATAAGAGTAGGTAGTATTGAGGAATACATCTAGCGACACTTTATGCACAGCCATTCAACTGTTTTTGGTTTAAAATGTTTGGTAATACCTTCTGTAACTGTTTGGTTCTTGATGTTCTTTATGTTCCAGACCCTCACTAGCTGAAATCACCTATGGTAATGATTTATATCTTTCGAAGTATGGCTGTTCTGAGAACTCCTTTACAATGAGAAGATATTGCTAATAAGGATTCAGATCTCAGAAGAAAATTCTATTTTCATTCATTGTGATGTGATGTACATACATTTGTTGTGATGAATTCAGAATGTGAATATATCAAATAAGTCTTTAATGTGAGACTGAGAAAATTCAAGATGTATACTTTATTGTTTATTCTTCTAAAAGCCAATCTTTCAAATTACTTGAGAAATTGCACTCTTTGGTTATTTGACTCAAGTATGTGGATGCCAAGACTTTAATTTTATTCTGTCCTTTCATAGTGTTGTCTGATTCATTCAGTTCTCAGAATGAGGCACTTTGTTTCTGAAACTATTTTCTGAAATGATTTGGACTAGAACTATGATGTCTAGGATATCATTTTCAGTTCTAATTACTCAAGATGATATTTGCATTCTAGTAGAACAGCCTTCTCCTCTTATTTCCCTTCTATTGTCAAATTTATAAAGGTTGCTGCTTCACTTTAATGTTCTTTTTATATAGATTGTTTTGTTTTCTGCAGATATGGTCAAGAATAACGGTTTCTTGCCATCTGCGCCTTCTGAAATACCTATTCAGAGACAGAAAATGCGGGAGATCATGTTCTCTTTACTTCCAGCCTGTCAGGATCCTGATCCTGATCCTGATACAAATGTAAAATTTAATGCAGATGCCATAATTGCGAACGCCCCGGCATATGGTTAGATCTCATCACTTCTTTCCTTCTTTTCTCCATCAGATATTCAGTATCTGCGTTTTATATTTCTTTTAGTTGGGTATATTTGTTGGAACTTTGGGTTGAAAATCATTTTCATTTACTAGAATGGCAATATTGATATATGAAACCATTGAATGTAAGATTTAAGAAGCTGGAAAAATAAGGAACCGAAATGGAACAGAGTGAAGCTGTCGAGGCTGCAGTTTCTTATTTGGAGGTCTTTTTGTCATCTGTATTGAGTTCCATTATTTATTTTCTTGAGGAACTCCATCTCAAGGATTATTTATATTTTAATATGTGCTTAGAAGTCTTTTTGTTGGCTGCTTGCCGGAGACCAAGGCAAGGAATGGGATGGATCAGTGATAAGAAGTGTTATATGGGATGTATACCCATTAGAAAAACACTAGAAATTGGATTATTGTGGAATCACCTGATGTCATAATATTTTCATAGTAGTGGCTGTTGATTTTTCTGAAGGTGTAACCCTAAATGGAGTACAATGGAGGAAATAAATCCATAAGACTGACTTTTGCTAGTTTGGGACTCAAGTTGAGTTGCATCGAGTTTAATATGCTGTTATACTCATCTGAAATAAGCCTTAGACTTAGCTAGTTAGGGTTGGCTATATCAAGCCGTTAAGGTTATTTCATATAACCTCACTTCATGTCTATTCCTCTAATTATCCAATTATCGGTCTATGACACACATGATCAAACTATCTCTAATTTCCTTTCTTCATCTTATCCTTTATAGCTGTTGTTTCCACCTTATCATAGATATGTTCATTTAGAATGCAGTCCACCTTCTGATTAATGAAACTTTTTTTTTTTTTTTTGTATTAGCTTTTACAACTCTAACACTAATTGTACAGGACATACACATGTTGCTGAAGCGCTGAAATTACTAATTCATATTATCTTCACAATGCTGTGGATGTAAGTGTCCTTTTCTTGGTATAGTTTCAGGTGGTTGTTTCTGGCCCCATTTGCACATTGAGTAAATGTTTCTGATTTAAATTGAACTGCATGTTCAGGCCTACTAGTGAATTTCCACATCCTCTGTCTCGCGTTAAGCAACCAGTTGCTTATAAAGTGGGAATAATTTTTTTTTCTCTTTCTTTCCTTTTGATCTTATTGTTTTTGGTTCAACATGAAGTAATTTATATAAGTTGTGTTATATTTTAATTACCTGGACCTCTTGCTGCAGCTATCATATCAAATTGTTGATGCAATGATTTGGCTTGGAATAAGAGACATGATTAACAAGTTTAGGAAGAAAATGCTGAAACTTAGACCCGTCACATATTTAAGTGGAAATTATAGTTCTCTTCCTGGTCCACTTTCCCTTGGCCCGTAGGTCCTGACACAAGGTTAGAATTCTAGCTCTTCCAGAAGGAGTATATATGGAGTCCTCCTCTTGTTCCCAAACCAAGTTGTTAATTCATGCTAATAAGATGGCAATCCCCTAAAACTCATATTATACATTTAAGAGTGCACTTTGAAGGATTAATGATGTTTTTAATTTTGCTTGTTCTTTTAAACTTCTTTGGTATCTGTTTTCTCTACTCGTTGTGCAGACTGGGGACCAAATATTGATGTCGTTGGATTTTGCTTCCTTGACCTTGCATCAAATTATGACCCCCAGAATCGCTTGTGAAATGGTTAGAAGGTGGTGATCCACCTATCTGTATTGGTTTTGGTTGCGTGGATGGTTTCTTTCCAGATATGCGTATTAGACTTCACATCTGATTCTAAATTAACAACCAGACATAATGAGCTGTTATGAGGATTATGATCTCTTTCATGGGAAAATATGTTCATTAATGCAAAGTAGTTACTCAAAAATAGAGGATAATCTTGAAACCTTACTGAATAATTGGTAACTTTTTTCCTGAAGTTATGGTAGAAGAAATTGATGTAGGGGAAGGTGGAAAATATGTTAATTCAAATAACAAATTTACTGCACTATACCTTAGGTTCATCATCTGAAGTTTCTTATTTTTGTAGTGCCTGTTTATTCTTATTATGTTTACTAGTCCATTTGTATTGCTACTTTGCAATCTTAGCCTCAGAGTTGAATGCAACTCATCTTTTTTTTTTAGAATCAGCTTTTTATGTCTATATTTCACTTTACAACTCTATCACACAGCCTAATTATACTTCATCTTGTCATTTTCTCAATACTGTTTTATCATGGCTGCTCATCATGCATCTGGTGGAATTTGGAATATATATTATGTTGTAAGCCGATGATTTGGGCCTTCTGAATCTGTAACAACTTCATGAATCTAGCTATTTGTTGGTTTTCAAGGTGAGAATGATAAAATGATTGAACATAAACTACTCATTCATAATAGCAATCAGGAGTGAGCCGGCGACACTTCACCTTTCTGACCAAGCTCGGGTTCCCCACTTGAATCACTTACAGGTGCATCTATTTGCACTGATGGCATACCCAGTGTTGGCATTATGGGAGGTTTTATTCTTCTTGTTACTGTCATCTTCAACCCTTCTGTTGTGTGGATTGTTGCTCCTGTTGTCATCTTAACCTGTATACATGGATGTGACTGCATCGTCATTTTTCTGAATTTTACACCCAAAGATCGGAGTTTACTACAGCTTTGATGAATTAAGACTTGGAGTTTGCTATGATTAACTGCTACCAACTTACTGGGGGTGCTCCAACAGCCATTTGAAAGTTGAATCTTCGAACGAGCATTGCAACAGCAACAACAGTCTGTACATCAGTATAACAAAAGGTTATGTTTTATAAAACCAACCATACAAATGGTTCAAAAAGAAGGATCATGCTGGCCAATAGTTATGAAAGTATATTAGCCACCAAAAAAGGTTCAATTATTAACTGAATTTATGTTCTTCCAGCTACAAGTTACCTCAAATGAAGCGAACATGTCCCCTACACATTTTCGTGGTCCTCCACCAAAGGGCAAGTAACTGAAACAAGAAATCATTCCTTAAATGCTTAAAATCTTAATATTTCCTATCACTGTCTCACTATACATTGTTTCTAGCTACTAGAGTTCTGCAGGTAGAGGGGGAGAGAATAGCATAATCATAGTTGAAACAAGAAGCAAAATTTGATACCAGAAATTTTGGTTGGACTCATTTGGGTTGGGCCCATCTAAAGGCCATCTTTCTGGGTTGAACTTTTCTGCATCTTCCCATAGATGTGGACTGTGATGCAGGTTCCAAACAGAAATAAAAATATCTTCTCCCCTGTCCATATATATGATACAATAAGGTTCATCATTTACGCCAAAGTTATCTTTTGTTACCATATCATTGAAGTCATTAAATAAATAAAGGCTAACAAAATAAGAGTGAAAACATCAAGCAAGAAATACAGTAAAAAGAATCATGATTCAGAACAATTACAAAGGAAAGGAGTTGCGCACATAATTTTTCTGAATAAGGCTCAGAAATATGCATGATGAGAATGGGAAATGCTTGTGCTAAGAGATGATAAAACACATACGGCAGAAATAACCTCAAAGATTTGTTACTTAAAACTAACTAAATGCATATATAACCGAAAAAAGGAAATCATGGCGATCGTATGCCATGGCGTAATCTATTGCAGAGAGAATAATGAAAAATGTAGACTAACTGGCAATGCAACAGTACCAAAAAAACAAAACAAGTTTATTGGGATTACCTTTTTATGGGGTACTTTCCAAGCACGTCATCTTCTAGAGAACGACGAATTAAAACAGGTGGTTGTGGATATAGCCTCAAAGACTGAAGCGAAATTGGAAATAAGATAAATTTTGACCAGTTAATATAAACAATTTACTCAACAATTGTGGAGAAAAAGAAAAACAATTTTCATGTTCTTACTTCATTAATTACTCGTGTTGTGTACTTGAGTTTCTTCATGTCTTCTATTGTTGGAAACCGATCTCCAAGAATAGAATCAACCTAAGAGAAGAATGCAAAGTAGAAAGAGAAAAAGTTAAATCATAGGGATTATAAAATTTAAAATATGGTCCAACATTTTAAATGTAGTGTGAATGCATAAAACATTTAAGTTACCTCATTTTGGAGCTTGGACAAGACACTAGGCTCCTGTATCCACCAGAAAGCAAAAATTAAATCATTTACAGAGGAGCCTCCATTTCAAGGTATAATCTATGGAAATATGAACAGTAGCCAGCATAAATGAAATTTTTTTTTCCTTTTTATATTAAGTTATAATGCATGCTTATAATGTTTCAGCGCATTTCATTTCCAAGAGAAAACAGCCAACAAATGAATGTGGAAGCTACAGCCACAAGTTAAATATCCATATTTGTTACCAAGAGAAGAAAAAGAAGAAGAAGAAGAATGCTATATACAAAATTAGCATAAAATTATATAGAATAGTTTCTATGTTGCTGAACCTCAGCTCTGCATTACCTTGGATAACAGATAAAATGTCCACGTTAAAACTGCAGCCGACGTTTCATGTCCTGCTATAAGCATCGTCATCAAGTCATCACGGAGTTGCTTGCTAGAAACCTGCAAATGGTTGTAAGAAATTTTCTTTCACTTGAACTACCAGCAAGTACTTCAGCAACTAATACATACATCATCTCCTGATGCCAATAAGAAGTGGAGAATACTAGGATCTTGTTCATTCACGTATTCCTCATGAAACTGTAGCTCTTCTTCATCTACCATCCTCTGCAAATGCACAAATAGTTACAAGAATATGAAATACAAACAGAACTATATAAGCTAATAAAATTATCATTTATAATAACTTAATTAACTTCTATGGTAAGTAACAAACTATCCTGTGATGTTATCCTCTCATTCTGACATACTGTTATGATGGCAAAGTTTGAATTCCATGCAAACTAAGCACAATATTCATGTGAAAAAATGCATGTATGTTTTAATCAGTTTAAGATGAAGAGCATTTTTGTTAGAGAAAGTGATACTGATAGAGAGAGAGAGAGAAAGTTAAGAGAAATCCTTGTTTTTAGAGATTTCGACTTTATCAAAAATTTATAATTGATCAGTAGCCAGGAAACCATTCCAAGGATGAATTGCTCATTTGGAGCCTTAAAGATTTCATTCCAGTTTGCTTGTTCCCACTGCTTCAATCCACGGGACATGTACTGTTAGACATAAAACCTAACCAGGCTTGGCGCTTTCTTATTTACTATATTGACTTAAATATATCCAAATGTATCACATCTCATTCCTAAGAAAGCAAAAAGGTACTATTGCTAAGAAATTGGCAGCAATACCTTGCATATTGCAATTAGATCATCAAGTACATCATTGATCAACTTGAGGGCAGCTGTGACTTTCCTTTGTCGTGGTGAAATGTCTTTCCAAACTGGAATCTCCCAGACTGGAATTGGTGCAACACTCCTATCTTCTGCTTCTCTCAAAACTGTGTAAACAGCCTACTCTAGCCGGAAGAAAGATAAATAAATATGTAAAGCAATATAAAAAAGCAACTTGTCCAAAGATCACTGAAACATAAAAGATAATGAGGTTAGGGAAAACAAATTACATACCTCAACTATCCCAGTATCATTTGTAAGTGAATCAAACTCATAATTAAATACTGCCTTCCCAATGATATCCAATGTCAAACGGGAGAAAAGTGATTCCATCTCTACATCTTCCCCATCAGATGCAGCTGCATCTAGCTTCTTGCAGAGCCTTTCTGTTGCTTGTCCAAAAAGGCCAATCATCGCTGCTACATACTATAAATGAAGGAATGAAATCAATAAAGCAAGAATGCCAAATCATAATACATTTCAAAAGGAGCTTTTGAGGTTTATACTTCACACCAAGAGAGCAGTCCCATGGGCCATATGGGTGTTTAAATTTACATTTCAAAGGTCTAGCATTGCAAAGGATTTTCCTCTTTTTTATACTTAGTCTTCACTAAATAAGGTGTACATATCAACTCAGCAGCTAATATTTTTGATTCCTTCAAATTTGTATGACATTCTCAATGGTAAATTGTGAAGCTCCCACTTTTGTTTTTGTTATTTGCTAATAGCTCCAAAAATTTTCCTAAGGTGTTCTATGTCTCTGCATTTTATGATTCTTTATAACTTCTTGTCAGAAATATATTACATATAATGCCAAAGCACGAGGCTCAACTCTAGAGAAGAAAATCTTTCCACACCCTTCACAGCAAAATAACAAATATAAATGCTTTATTCCAAAACATGAGTCATATAAAGTAAATTGAAATAAAAAAATGTTCAGATGTAAATCAATGGTGATACCTTACCTTCTGATGCAATGCTGGGACTATAGCACGCCTTCGAACACGCCATACTTCTCCATCAGCTGGGATGAGTCCTTTCCCCATGACAAATTCCAGAATTTCTGCCAAGACACCCTGCCGGTTGAGCAAAGTGGAACTTCAGGGAAAATGCTCAGCAGATACCAAATTGAAGCAGAAAAAAGAACATGAATAAATTGACACATTTTAACCTTTGAATAAGCCTTAGAATTGTCTTTCAATATATGTTTGGCGATAGAAGGATCAGAAACAATCAGAAAGGACTGCAAGCAAAAGGAACAAATGGTTAACCCAAAACCCCATAATTGGAACAACCTCAAAGTAATCAAACATATCTAATTTCAGCTGAGATAAAATTAAGAATTTGCATTAAAGAGAGAAACAAACCTTAGGTCCAAAAGTCAATCTAAAAATTCCACCATATGTGAGATAAAGCTCATACAAGGGAATGAAGAATGCCTCACTCCTAATGGCATTAGCTGATCCTTTTGCTTGGGGAACCTTTGGATAATCTTCATTGGCATCAATCCATTTGAACAAAATCTCCAAAATCTCATTTGGAACTCCCAATTTAGACAAACCATTCCTCAATACAGATGGAAAACTTGTTTATAGGTGAAGCCGAAACACAAACGCATAGTCAATATCAAATCCAACACAATCAAGAAAAGGAACTCCCAAAACTAAAAAAAAAAAAAAAGCGGCAATACCCAGATTGCTTTACAGTGAACTCCCCAGAAGCAATCCTAGCAGACAATTCGGCACGTCGTTTCTCTTCAATAATCTTCTCTACACTCTTGTCTCCACTCTCCTCTAACTCAGGCCCTCTCCCATTTGAAGAAGCGCATGCAATAACAAGAAAATTACACTTCCCTACAAAAAATCAAAATAAAAAACCACAACGTCTTGCAAAAGTAATAAACTTTTCCACAGATTAACTAAAACAAGTAGTACCCAACATACTATTTTGGACAGAAGGAAAGGATATTGAGGATGGGTTGATGGGTTTGAATCTTTTAACTTGAAGTTTGGTGTGGTGGGCAGAGATGGAAGGTGGGAGTTGAAGGAGAGAAAAATTGGCAGCCATTAGCCGCTACCCTTTTGAATTAGAGGTTGAAGAGATGAACTAAATGGAAATGATTAGTGGTGAAGTTTTAGTATTAGCGTTGTTATGGGTGCTGTTAGTTACTAATAAAAGTTGGCAGGTACGAGCGATGTGGGCGCCACGGGAAAGTCACGTGCACTTCTGTAGTTCCTCCGTCCATAATATTATTTTGAGCAGAGCAATATACCTTCTTTTTCTTTATTATTTTCTCACTGTGTCGCTTATCATTTTAACAAAAAATAATATAGTATAAAAAATATTTAACACTCTTTCATTATTTTTTGTACTTATTTTAAAAAAAATATTTTATTTTACAGTATCAAAATAATATTAATTATTTTTTAAAATTTATCATCATCCCTCATATCTCTTGTCTTTCTTTCAATGATAAAATTTTAATTAAAAATAAATTAATTTATATTAAAAAAATTATTTTTATTAATTATTTTTTAATTTACCTATATATTTATAAAATGACAGATATTATAAAATGGAGAAAGTATTTAAAAAAAAGTGATGGGTTTATGAATATGTCATGTGTTTGATTTGGCAATAGACACATGAAATTATGATTATGATTGGGCGGTAGCAGCTGTTATAACAGCTAAAAAACAGATTTTGGAATCTTTCTAAGTCTTTCTTGTATAGCTATGTTCTACAGACCAATCTAATTACAGCAAGAGTATTGATTCATGGCCTTATTAAATTAAAACGAATTTTACATAAAATCTGTTTTTTTTTTTTATTTTTACAATTTACATTTGATATTTGAAATTTTTAAATTAAAAATATTTTATCTTATTGATTAATTTTCTTATAGGAATTATCTTAATTTTTATTAATTTTTTTCATTTAATCTTTTTCATGCGAAGTTAATGAAGATAAAATTTAGAAAATATATTTAGCACTCTCATCATATAATTAATTATACCTAAATATTATTAAAATGAATATAAGCCAGACTAATTGATTATGAATATATACTTTTTAGTACAAAATTTGAACATTGTTAACTGTTGAACTAGGATAATCAATCCTAAGTTTAAAACCTTTTTTGATCTTGACTTGGTAGATTGATCATCACTAATGTTTCAAATAAGTGTTGATTTTGCAGAATTGAATCAATCCCTCAAGAAGAAATAAAGAAATTGATGTATTCCAACGTAACATGAAAATCGCGACCGCAACCTACAAATTCGCGACCGCGATTCATGTTAAGACATGTTGAAAATCAAGCAGGCGAAATCGCAATGTCATTCTCGGCCGCGATCCCTGAGAAGAGAAAGGTCAAGTTGTCACAGACGAATTCGCGGTAAGAATCTCGGCTGAGTCGCGACCGCGAATGTCAAAGAAATTCAAGAGGGAAGCAAGTCCACAACCACAGTCTGACAAGTGTCCAATGAGACAGTTGGAAGTCAAAAATCGCGAAGGCATCTTGCTAGTAGCGACCGCGATTCTTGTGGAAGAAAGTTACCAATTTTGGCAGTTGAATTTACGGTGTCTGTCGCGCCCTGTGCAAGAAAATCTCGCAACCGCGACTTCTGAAAGTAGGTAAAGGACAACGGCTATATTTTCCGTGTAAACAAATAAGAAGATGACACGTGGACTAGCCGTTAGAAACAAACGGGGTTTCTCTTGAAGAATTTGGATTTCGCGAC